>CM039486.1:21850401-22058817 GCA_022433065.1 Begonia loranthoides | reverse complement strand
CCAACATCAACATCTAACGTTTAACCAAATATTAATTTGTAGAAAATTTCAGTGGCGAACAGGACCCAAATGTTGAAATAGACATCCATTCAGCAAAACGCCCAATCCAAAATATACAGAATCTGAGCGAAACGAGATTAACCAAAATCACAGCAAGCATTGGACATTTTCTTACCAAAAATCGAAAAATGGGGAACCCGAATGCTCCTTCCCTTCGCTGTTCGGTCCCCTGCGTCCAAAACTGTCCGAATCCAGCATGTAACCCCAACGAAATCCAAGATTGAAACTGAAACTTGAGCTAAACCGACATTCACTCACCAGAGTCTCAAAATCGGAGAAGAAATCCTCAGGTGAACCCCCATGGTCGGAGCCGTTTGCTCACCCGCCGTCGCTGGTTCCCGCTCGGACAGAGCACACAACCGCCGTGCTTGAAAATGCTGGACTACCCGCACCGGTCTTCGGCCGGGATCGCCTGCCCAGAGTCGATCGCCCCTCTTCTCCCGCGAATCGTCCAGTGCCGTCCCTCCCGTTTGCGAAGGAAGCGAAGGAAGCAGGGTAAAAAATGAAAAAGATGACCTATTCCCTTAAATTTCCCCTTTTTTTCAAATTCGCCCTTCTACTTTCCACTCAATTAATTTCCCATCTCTATTTCACTTCATTATATATATATATATGTATATATATATACACATCTTTTCGTCTAAAACCTCATTCCATTCTATCCTCTTCCTCTTAATCCATTCCGTGTCGTTTATCGGTCTAACCAATTCTCCAAATTCTAATTTCTCAAATAGATTTTTCGTTTCTGGATTTCCAATTTAACTGATTTGATGTGACTGACCAAAATTTCATTCGTGCCATTACGCAATAATTTGCGTCAACTGCTCAACGTCATGCCAAATTTAAATACGAAAAAAAAATTTTCACGAGAAATTTTATCTTCTTAAAATTTCTCAGGTTTTACATCTTAATCTCCTTAAAAGAAATTTCGTCCCGAAATTTAAAATCGAACCCATCATATATTAGAAGAGATAAGGATACTTCCTCAGCATGTCAGCTTCAATTTCCCACGTGGCTTCCCTCTCAGTGTGATTCCTCCATAACACACGAACGAAGGGAATCTCTCGGCGACGAAGAACTCTAACATCTCTGTCCAAGATTCGCTCTGGTTCTTCTTCATATGATATATTTTCTTGGATGGGAACATTAGTCCAGGGAATAACGTGAGACGGATCTGGAGTATACTTTCTCAGCTGGGATACGTGGAAAACATTATGGATGTACCCGAGCTGGGGAGGTAAGTCAAGCCTGTATGCTACATTCCCAATCCTCTCAAGGATCTGAAATGGGCCAACATATCTTGGAGCTAATTTCCCTTTCACCCCGAACCGACTAATACCTCGTCTCGGTCGAACTTTCAGAAAAACAGAATCTCCCTCGTCAAACTCAACTTCACGCCTCTTTAAATCTGCATAGCTCTTTTGTCTACTTTGCACAGTCTTAAGCCTTTCTTGAATTTGCCGAATCTTATCAGTCATCTCTTGAATTATTTCTGGTTTGAGAAAGATTCTTTCCTGTTCAGTTGGGATGCTCTTCTCCTTTGCCTCGGGCCAACATAATGGAGAACGACAAGGCCTTCCGCACAATGCCTCGTACGGAGACACGCCAATACTGGTTTGGTAACTATTATTGTAAACAAATTCGACCAATGACAGGTGATTGCTCCAGCTATCACCAAAATCCAAGATACAAGCTCGCAACATATCTTCCAAGATTTGAATAGTCCTCTCTGATTGTCCATCAGTCTGCGGGTGGTGTGCTGTGCTAAGATCCAGTCGTGAACCCAACTTCTTCTGCAAAGACCTCCAAAGCCTAGATGTGAATCTAGGATCACGATCGGAAACGATACTCATGGGAACACCGTGGAGGCGGACGATGTTGTCAATATATAGCTTACTCAACTTCGACAGTGGATAATCCATTCGAACAGGAATGAAGTGGGCAGACTTAGTCAAACGATCAACAATGACCCACACCGCGTCGTGCTTCCCTGGAGTTCTAGGTAAGCCAGAGACAAAATCCATTGTAACTCTGTCCCATTTCCACTTTGGAATAGGCAAAGGCTGTAACAGTCCCGCTGGCCTCTGATGCTCAGCCTTCACTCGTTGACAAGTTAGGCATCTAGCCACAAAATCTGCAACCTCACGCTTCATACATCTCCACCAATATTGTCGGTTCAAATCATGATACATCTTTGTACTCCCGAGGTGGATAGCGAATCTAGACTTGTGAGCTTCCGTAAGGATAGACTGTCTCAAATCATAAATATCAGGAACTGCTACCCTGCCTTGGTAAAGAATAGTCCCCTCAGCGTTAACTTGCCATCCATCAAGTCGCTCACCGTTATTCAGTTGCTCAACTATACCCTTAAGTTCACTATCCTGTCGCTGTAATTGCTTAGTCGTCTGAAGCAATGTTGGAGTGGCTACGATATTGTACGCACAAGCAGTACCCTCTGACTCACAGTACTGAAAGTCGAAATCTCCAATGATCATAGATTGCTTCCACTCCTCGAGGACAAGACAAGACATGGATCCTTGGGGATATCGGCTCAAGGCGTCTGCCACCCTATTAGCTTTGCCGGGGTGATATTCCAAACTAAAATCATAGTCTTCCAAATACTCCATCCATCTGCGCTGTCTCAAGTTCAAGTCTCGCTGAGTGAAGAGATACTTCAGGCTCTTATGATCCGAATACACCTGGAAATTTACACCGTACAAGTAGCTCCTCCAAATCTTCAGAGCAAAAATTATGGCTGCCAACTCCAAGTCATGAGTTGGATAATTTTGCTCATGGGGTTTCAACTGTCGCGATGCATAGGCAACTACCTTTTCTTGCTGCATGAGCACGCATCCAAGACCAACCCCTGAGGCATCGGTGTACACGGCATAAGGGTGTCTGTTGTCAGGCACGGTTAGAATCGGTGCACTTGTCAATCTGCTTTTTAATTCTTCAAAGGCATTCTGACACTTAGCACTCCACTCAAATCGCACCCCTTTTCTGGTCAACTGAGTCAATGGTGCTGCTAATGAAGAAAACCCCTCCACAAATCGCCGATAGTAACCCGCAAGTCCAAGGAAACTGCGGATCTCAGTTACATTCTTCGGAGGCTGCCACTTCACCACTGCCTCGATCTTTGAGGGATCAGCCGAAATTCCTTCACATGAAACTACATGTCCCAGAAATTTGACCTCTGACATCCAAAAGTCACACTTGCTCCTCTTAGCGTATAACTGGTGATCTCTGAGAGTCTGTAACACGACTCTAAGATGCTTCTTATGCTCACTCCGAGACTTTGAATACACCAAAATGTCATCAATACAAACCACAACAAACTGATCTAAATACGGCCTAAAGACTCGATTCATTAGGTCCATAAATGCTGCTGGAGCATTGGTCAAGCCGAAAGGTAGGACCAAAAACTCAAAATGCCCATACCTTGTTCGAAAAGCTGTTTTCGAGATATCTTCTTCACGAATTCTCATCTGATGGTATCCAGACCTCAAGTCAATCTTTGAGAAATACCGTGAACCGCCAAGTTGATCAAACAAATCGTCAATTCTAGGTAAAGGATATTTGTTCTTCACGGTGACCCGATTTAATCTCTGATAATCTATGCAAAGTCTCAACGTTCCATCGGCTTTCTTCGCAAATAGAACAGGAGCACCCCAAGGGGACACACTTTCCCGAATAAATCCATTTTCTTGCAGTTCTCTCAACTGCTTCCTCAATTCATTTAACTCTGCCGGAGCCATCCTGTATGCAGGAATAGAAACTGGAGTAGCACCCGGAACTAAGTCGATGCGGAACTCAACCTCTCGAACCGGTGGTAACCCTAGCAATTCCTCAGGAAATACATCTGGAAACTCTTTCACTACTAGGATATCTATATCCAACTCAGAGGTTTTGCCATCACCGTCAATAGACCAGAGGTTCCCATATTGCTCTAATCCACTGCGCCCACCCAAACAAGCTCGCAAGGTAGGGTTAGTTATCTCCGTGCTAGGGCCAGCACGGTAGACAATAACCCGTCCATCCTTGGCAGTGACAGTGACCCTTTTCAAGTGACACTCTACAGTCGCTTGATACTTTCGTAGCCAATCCATACCCAAAATCACATCGAACTGACTCATCGATAGCATGACTAAGTTGGCAGAGAACTTGTGGTCATTTAAAACCACACAAACCGACTTACACTCGTGCATTACCCCTTTATGAGTTCCCAAAGGGGTACTAAGCATAATCGGGGTTTCCATTTCCTCCCCCGACAAACCCAAAATAGATGCAAAAGTAGTAGAAATAAAAGAGTGTGATGCCCCAGTGTCAAACAACACTCGTGCAAAGGAATGAGAGACAAGAATAATACCATCAACGATGCCCTGGTCCTCCTGGCTGTAATGATACTCTGACCCTCCGACTGCATTAGCCTGGCCAGATTTCTTTTCAGTGCCTTTGTTACCTCTACCATGGCCACTTCTGGTCGAACTAGGGCCAGCCCCACTGCTATGAAAGGACTGTCCTCTGTGACTACCGGATCCCTGCTGTGCGTAAGGGGCACTCTGCTGGTATCTGGTCGATCTCTAAAAATCGGGACTAGTATGTTGATATTGTGAGTGATGCTGTGGGCGGGGTCCTGTCTGCTGTGGTGGTGTGTAATACTGATGTCCCTGGGGTTGCCGGAAGGCTGATTCCCCAGGCCCTCGCCCACCCCCAAACATAGCTGGAGCTGTACTGCCTCGAGAAGTAGAGAATGATTGTCGAGGTGGTTGTTGTTGCTGACTTTGATTCAGGGGACAATTCCTCCTCAGATGCCCTGGTTGCCCACACCTATGACAAGTATATGGGCTAAATCTGCCACTACCTGACGACTCGCTACTGACACTCGGAGTCCGGCTTCCACTAGATCCAGGATTCTGAAATCTGGCTTGATTCTTCTTTGTGGCTCTCCTGTCTTCTCTCTTGGCTTGCTTTTCCTGACAGGAGCCAATACTAGTATCATAGACACGCTCCATCCTCTGAGCGGCCTCAAAAACATCTAAGAGAGTGTCGTACTGCATAAGGGCCACACCCTGCTGTAATCTCTGTCTCAAGCCTTGCTGAAATCTGATAACTTGCCCTCTTGCTGTTGGTACCTCTGAGTAGGGTAAAAGCTCCAGAAATCGCCCATAATACTCCATAACAGTCATCGATCCTTGAGTCAACTCGTTGAAAGCTCTCGTCATGGAGTCTTGGTGACCCCTACTGCTGTATTGGGCTCGAAAAATCTCCGTGAAGTCCTTCCACTCTACTGACTGCACCTCAAGATTTTGCTTCACCGCATTCCACCAACTGCGGGCCAGCTTCCTCAAATAGTGTGTTGCAATCCCCACTTGGTATTCCTCGGGAACTTGCAACGATTCGAAATTCAACTCCATCTCTTGAAGCCAATTCTCTGCCTCAACTGGATTTACACTCCCCTCAAACACCGTAGGATTCATACGGTTGAATTCTCGAAAATAAGTCATCCGAGTCATGCTAGGGTCTGGGGTCATACTACTGCTTGATAGATTCCTCAATGCTTCCATCATTGCCGCTACCGGGTCTACACCCTCATCCTGAGCTCGGGGTCGAGGGTTCCTTTTCGGAGGCATTTTCAAAATTCTGAGAAGGAAACACACTTTATTAGTAACTCCTTATGCACAGTAAACTTCGTCCAAAATTTTAACCACAAAATTTTCTCGAGCAATCACTATTTGGAAATCGTGGAACCTTGTGCTCTGATACCAAAAATTTCTGTCACGACCCGGAAGGGGGCCGGACAGAAACGCCGGGCCAAACGACCCGATCTTCGTAGAAGACCCGATCGCCCAGCCCAAGGCTAGTTAAATTGTTGCGGAAGACTTGTATAAATACCCAGCCGCGACCCACTTGTGATGGGCCACGGTCCATATAGTGATTGCAAGATTAATTAATAATACGGAAATAATAAACTTAAGAATCCAAATAACTACCGTGCATACAATCCCAAAAAAAAAATCCAACGACCAAGTTGGGTATTTATACAAGTCTTCCGCAACAATTTAACTAGCCTTGGGCTGGGCGATCGGGTCTTCTACGAAGATCGGGTCGTTTGGCCCGGCGTTTCTGTCCGGCCCCCTTCCGGGTCGTGACAGAAGCCTCTAGAAGTAATGAAGAAGAAGATGAAAGAAGGAGAAAGAGGTGTTGTCTTCGGTTCTTCTAGGTCTCTCTAGTGTTCTTCAGGTAACGAGAGTTCATTCATGCTTTTAACGGAATGTTATATGAAGATTTTATTGTTGAAGGTTATAAGGATAAAAGTGATAGAAATGGTTTCTGTCAAATATGTTACTTTGCTCACGTGAAGTGGTTCTTTGATTGATAACTGCCTGAGAGTCTATCGATGTAATGTTCAGTTATGTAATTTGGCTTCTACTTATGGGATTGAAACTGTTATTTAGATTCGATTGATGTTGAGGTTAATAATTTGTGAATATTAATGGTATAGAAAATGGTGAGAATAAGGCTCAGTGGTTACTGCTTAATGGAACTATGAGAATTCATATATTCTGTAAATGGAAATTGGTCCTTGTTATAGCTACTGCTTGGTGATTGTTACTGATAGTTGAAAGCTTGAAGTTATTAATCTCTTGTTACTGTTTTATAATCAAGAAAGAAGAATGGAGTTAATAAAAATAAGGATGAAAATTGTTAGGTTGGAATGTCTCTGTTGGTTCACTGTTTAAGGATTTAAGTTCCTCTTTGTTGTGTTCCTGCCCACTGGATATTAATGGGTAGTTATTTTTTTTTTTTGGATATAAGTGATGGAAGCTTTAATATGCATACTATTGAAATATAAGTCTGAGAATTTGGGGAAGTGGATTTATTATTGATGATTGAATTTAATTATTTTGAAGGGATTAAAAGGAAGAGCTTAAGTGCATTGAAGACCGCCAGATAAGCGATATTGTTTGTGTTTTGCCGAAAGGCCTCCATCGCAAGAGTTAATATTTGTATGCTGCCTGTATTTACTAGATGCAATAGGTTGTGATCATGTTCTAATGATGTATTGCTGCTTGATGCTGTGTTGATTAGAATTAAGTTTTTTTAATGATGTGTTTATTAGATTTTAAGTTCTTTGAGTGAAGGATTTGATATGAATCATGCTTTGAGGATTATAGGATTTTGATACTGATCATGTGTTGAGGATTATAGGATTTTGATATTGATCATGTTTTGAGGATTAAATTGAGGATATAGAATTGTATGCATTCTTACGCATTTATGCATCATGGTTTTTTAAAATGTTATGAAAATGGTTTTCAGCATGGTTTTGCAAATTAAATGGTTTTAATTGTATAAGTTGTGTACGAGAAAGACAGAGAGTAAAGAGAAATACATAAATAAAATGAGAAGGGTTGAGTTGACTTAAGTTCACCATTCATTCCCGAGTTGTTAGTAGAAAGAAAACGATAAAAGTTCATCATGATGGACTAAGTTCACCATCATGATGCAATTTCACCATTTGCGGTACAAGTTCACTATGTTGGCCCTAGGTCACCAGTATAGTACAAGTTCACCGCTAAGGTCGAAGTTCACCAATACAGCCTAAGTTCACTATTAGAATTAAAGTTCAAGTTAAAAAATGGTAAAGCAAAGTCAAGATAACAGTAAAGGAAAATAAAAACGAAAACGAAAAATTGCATACATATTTTAAAAGCTGCATAGCATATGCATTGCATATTTTATTTTATATCGCTTACTGAGCCTTAGGCTCATAGTTTAAGTCTTGTTATATAGGTACAGGCTCGACCAGGATAAGGAGCAGTTGATGCAGGATTTGCATGCGCAGATCTTGTGGCTAGCTAGGCTAAAGGATTAAAAAGAAATGGTTTGTAAAAAGGGTTTTGTAAAGTAATTAACTTGTAAAAGAAAATAATTTTATTTATCACATTTTCAATCGTTTTATTTTACTAATAAAATTCTTTCGTTGTCTTTATAAAAGAAATATATTTTTAAAAATTACACGTTTTAAGAAAGAAAAACCGAATCGTTACAGTAGGAGTTGAGTTAGCTTGAGAAGGCCTTTGATTTGCAGCAATTGTTCCTTAGATGCCTAGGCTGTCGACAAATATGACACAAATAAGGTATTGAATGCTCACTAGCATAGGGTGCACGATTGCATTGTCCGCCACTCTGTGTATGACCTCCTTTGTTTTGTCCATTTCTCTAATCTTTCCAAGTTATCTTGCCACCCACTAGCTGCTCCTTTTTCTCTTTTCATTTGTACACACCAAACTGTGCACCCAAATTAGCCTCAACTAGCTGAACAACAACAACCACTTCAGACAACTAATGATGAATCTTCGGCTTGATATTCTTCATGAATTTCACAAACTTATGAATGAGATCCATGTCTCTAATGTATTGGGAGAGCTCTATGAACTTAGTAAAATATTCCAGCATGGTAAAATTCTCTTGCTCCAGGTCTTGAGAGGCATTGATCATATTTTGACGATGACCAGCATTGCAGTAGTTATCTCAAAAGAGGGTCTCAAACTGACTCCAAGTCTTCAGATCCAACAGGCAGAACAACGATTGCAGTCAAACTCTCTCACGTGACCCTCAACCAGTTCTCAGTAATTTGAGGGTCAACTCCACCAACAAACACTGGTGGGTTCATACGTACAAGCTGCATAAAGAAATTCATATAGTTAGTCTCTAGATCTAGAGTGCTGCTATCTTTAAATAGGTTTTGTAACACATCTCTCAAAGCAATAATAAGATCAACAGGTTGCGACTCAGTAGTATGTATAGTAGGCGCACTAGGTGCATGACTTTTGAGAGCTCTTCTTAGAGATATTTTAATTTGAAAAAGTAATAATCAATTAGAACACATTTTTAGGCACAATAATAGAACCTCACTTGTACACAACTACATTATCTATCTTATTGATGTCACTTTTCAAGATGGTAACCTAGCTCTGATACCAAAACTTTTGTCACGCCCCAAAGGGGACTTGAGATAGAATAGGAAATGACCTGACTAAAAAATGAATCGAGTCACCCAACCCTTTTTAAAACTTAATTACATTAAAAAGTAGTGAAAAATTGATGCACCATAAGGCTTGGTTACTAGAGCCCGAGCTAAGGAGATTACTAACCCCTTTTACACTTCTTATTTTATAGGTCAAGTTGCACTTGAGGGCTTGATGATGAGCAAGTCATGTAGATAAAGAGAAGCCAAAGTAGCTACTCACTTGGAGTATCCTTGCATACAATCAGCCATCAAGTGAACCCGAGAACCAAATGGAAGAGTCTGTGACTTAAGGAGGGCAACAAGCAGAAGTTATGTTTCTCCATCAATTTGATATGTTTCTTTACTTTATGATGGATGATTGGCTGACATTTAGATGAGTTTTGGATTGATATAATGTTGTTGGAAATTTTGGTTGTTGATAGTACTCGGCTAGTGTGTTAGCCGAGTACGAATGTTGAATGTTTTCTTCTGGAGCTTAAATTTGCAATTTTCATTTTAGGGCAACTCTTGAGGAAGTATTTAAGCTTCTTTAAGGTTGTCTGAAGGGATTAGTGAAGTTTTTATTGAGCTACAACTTTGTCTTATTTGGAGTTCTCTCTAGACAATCGGCTTCCAATTCTAGGGCAAACGCCCGAGAATTTGTTAACCAAAAATTATCTCACTCTGTTCTTGGTTTGGTTTTGGAGTGGGACTCTTACACTAAGCCCTCCCACAGCTCATCCAGAGGTGGTACTTAGAGTGAGGACTTAGAAGACCAGCATTAAAGCAAGGTGGAGTGGTCCTTTGTACAAGGGATTCGTTGAAGTCAAAAGTGGCCGATTAACTATTCTTGGACCAACTTGTAGGTTTGATCTTCATTCTTATTTTTGTGTTGCGCTTTGACTACTGGAATTTTGGGATTTTTTTGGTTACTGGATAAGGAAGTTTGTATCAATTTCGGTGTCATTTGGACTCGAATCGTGGATTTAGTGTAGCTTTCATTTTGGTTTCTAAACTATCTCCTTGGCACCCTTTTGGGCAGATTATTACCGTTAGCATAACTTCCGCAATTTAGCGAGTTTAGTCCTGATTTTTGAAGGAGTCCTTCTAGTCTCGTTATTGTGCTTCCCCTCCAATTTTGGCATCATTTGAATGTCTTTCGTGGAAGTTACCGAGGGTTCAATTTGGGTGTCCAATTTTTTGTGAAAATCGGTAACCGCCTTTGCCTCCATTGTTGATCAATGGCACCCCTAGGTGCGTCATTTGGTATCCGAGCACAAGTGCACTGTTTTTTGACTCTATAAGTTTGCTTTCTTGTTGGGAAAAGGAATACAAGAAGTGGAGCCAACGACACTCACAATAAGGAAATAATGCATCCAACAAATCTGTCACCTGAGAAGACACAAGACATAGCCGAGAATAATCTTCAAAATCAACTTGATGAGATCTGTGGGATGATGTCCAAACTTCAAAAAAGGCTGGAAGAGCCTTCCAATGTGCATGTGAGGGGTCCTAGAACCCTTAGGCCAAGGAGAAGAATCAGCACTTCAATTGAATCTAGAGGCCGAAATGAAAGCAACTATGGTGATGACGAAGGTGAAACCGACATGGAGGAATTACCAAGTCCGAGGAGGAGACCCTTGGTAAAGGATGATATGAGGTATGTTAAGGTCTTTATCCCACCATTTAAGGGGTTAAGCAATGGTGATGATTTCTTGGTTTGGTTAGAAAAGGTTGAGAAGATCTTAGATTGCTATGATTATACCGAAAAGGGAAGATACAAATGGTCACCTTGGAACTTGCCGGGTATGCTAGTTTGTGGTGGAAGGATCTCAAAGCTCAAAGGAGGAGAAATGGATATGATGATGTTCAGAATAGGAGGACAATGAAAGCTTTGATGCAAAAGAGGTTTGTGCCTATGCACTACAAACAAGAACTCTTTATAAAAATCCAAAACCTCAAACAAGGTGCACAATTGGTTGAAGAGTACTTGACCGAGTTTGATACATTGAAGATTAGGTGTGCCATGGAAGAACTGAGAAAACAAACAATTTCTAGGTTCATCAAAGGTCTTCATAAGGAGATTGGTGATTTGGTGGAGCTACAATCGTTTGAGAGCATGGATGATGTGGTCCAATTGGCTTTAAAAATTGAAAGACAAAGGAAAAGAAGATTGAAAGAAGCAACCTCTCAGCCTTATAAGAAAATGCAATTCCTTACAAGCCTCCAACCAAGATTGAAGATGGGGATTCAGCCTTAAAAGTACATGAGGGTAGGGGCACTGAAGAAAGGAAAACTAATGTTGATGCCACCAAGCCAAGGACGAGAGACATGAAGTGCTTTAAGTGTCTCGGCTTTGGGCACATTGCCTCACAATGCCCTAACATGGTGATGAGACATGACACCAAGGAGGTTGAAAGTGAAGATGAGATTGAGGAGGTGCCTAGTATAGACGAAGAACCACAAGTGGATACCTATTATGCTCAAGATGGTCCACTGCTTATGGTTATTCGGAGGGCTCTCACCACCCAAATCCGTTAAGAAGATGTTTGCCCATGAGAAAATCTTTTCCATAGTCGGTGTTTGATTAAGGACAAGGTTTGTTCTTTGATAATTGATGGGGGAAGCTGCACCAATGTGACATCTATGGAGTTAGTGGAAAAGCTTGGTTTTGATACCCAACACCATACAAACTAGGGTGGCTAAATGACCGAGTAGAAGTTAAAGTCTCCAAACAAGCTCATATTACTTTTGCCATTGGAAGTTATGTTGATGAAGCACTATGTGATGTGGTATCTATGAGTACTAGCCATCTTCTACTTGGAAGCCCGTGGCAATTTGATAGAGAAAAGCTTCCCATGACAACCATTCTAATTATTACACTTTCAAGATGGGTGAAAGGACTATAAAACTAGCTCCTCTAATACCGGAACAAATTGCAAAAGACTATGAAGAGAAGAAGAAAGGGAAAACAAAATCTACTTTACTTATGTTTGGAAGTGAGCTACTAGAATTTCAACCTTTTGAGATCAAGCACCAAAAAAAGAAGACAACATTAACGATCATTGCACCAAGACAAATGGTATTCCTTCCTAACCGAGTTAAATGCCAAGATTTTTGGGTTCTGTTGGATTAAAAGACTGTATGTAGATGATAAATGCTTTGGTCATTGGTATAACTTATGCACTAATGAATCCAAAGGTGGATATGATGTAACGACCCGGATTTTTCATACATTTAAAAATACACGAAATTTAAAATTTTTGCAAGATAGTTAAAATTCTTCAAATTCAGAGTGCAAATCAGGCCGTTAGAAACCATTTTCTTCGTTAAAATATAGGGAAGCGAAAACAATTTAATTAAAACACGCTAAGTAAAACATTTATTTAAAATGTTGACAGAAACGTAAATAATGCGTTTGAGAAATGCTTGCTAAACCATTGAATAAAACCGAAGTATTAGACAATGAAATACAATTTAGAAAAACTTAATTTAAATTACATCTATTTCTCTTTTACCCTCTTTATGCCTGGCCAGCCACAAGCTCTGCTCGTGTAAACCTTTCATCGACTGCTTTAAGTTTTGTTCATCGTTCTTCTCGTCGTTCACGTATACCTACACCACAAGTAAACTGTAAGTCTAAAAAGACTTCGTAAGGAAAGGAAAAATGCATATGACATGTCTTTCTTTAGTTTACTTGGATTGGGTCCTCCCCAAACCAAACTTGCATTACGTTCATTCATTCGTTCATTCATAACTCGTACATCGAGCTGGAAGTTGAAGGAACACGTACTAGATGAAATAGTTGACCGATCTCTAACCTTATGTAAGCTAGATCCGGGCTACCCATCTGCCCAACAACTTAACATCATCATTCATCTTTCATTTATCACATTTCCCTATGATAAACATTAACAATAAAAGATACCAATTCTATTTCCTAACCAGAACCAAGAAGCAATAAGCATCACAAATAAAGCTTTGGAATCACAGAACCATCAAGGAATAACACATAACTACAATAAGCTATAAAACACTAACGTAAAACTCACGCACTTTACTTGTGGTGTAGGGCATCCACATGGCCATGACACACCCAATTCTTTACCTCAATTATTTAATGCGTATCGGTGCTTAATCATTATCCGTCTTCGTCTTTTTGATACCTTCACAATTAAAACATTACAACTTATTAATGTTGTATTCTAACTTGTACAAATTTTAAGTACGTCTCCGATGCCAAACAGGTTATAACCTATTGACAGGATTCACACTTAAAAACCTCATCAAAATAGTGAAACCAAATCCAACAATGAAGAACATATTTAAAACAAATGAGAATGCCACAACCTGCTCCTATACCCGAAGCCAAAACAGAGCTCCACACTTTGGCCAACAACTTCAATTCCAACTCCTCCTTCCCCTGCCACACAGTCCAAGACTTCTAGAGGATATTCTCCCCTCCAATTCTGCCAGCTTCCTTTCGGCCTCCAATAACTCAGACGGACAAGTCCTCCTCTGCCAATCAAAAAACACTCCACTCAGTCATTAAATAATTACTAACCCATACCTCCATATTCTGCAGTGCACAATAGGTTGGAAAGGGAGCAGTAACCTGGAGACTCGTCCAAGCCACTCAGCGGTTCAACTCGGATCCGTTCAAAACCGAGTCGGAGCACCCCAAGTCACGGGTTGGCTACATCCCGTCCAGATTTGCGCTGCCCATCGCGAATCGCCGACCAACCAGAGCCGCACCTCACCGTTTGCCATAACGGAACGCACCCGAGCTCTAGCCCGATCGCGATTATCGCTCATCTCCCGATCGTCGATCACCTCACCCGCCTCTCGTCTCTCTCTCATCTCTATTTCTTCAGCAAAACACTTATTCCCCTTAACCTAGTCTTCTTCTCCTTTTAAACTATTATTTTTATTGTTATTATTTGATTCATTCTAATTAATTCTCTAAACATTCTCTCTTAATTATATCAATCCACTCACGTGATTTTATGTATTTACTTAATATGTAACTTTATGTCAAATACACACGTATTTTAAATCGACTCATTCATAATTTTTGACTTATTTTGAATACTTATTAACGACAATTACAAGTCTAATTTAAATAATTATTTCATATTATAATATGTCGATTGCATCCTTGGTAATACCTCGATAATTATCTAATTTAAAAAAGTTGGGGTGTTACATATGATCTCATTGAAGACAAATTTTTGGGAGATGGCAAACTTAGTGTTTCAACATGCGGATTCTTAGAATCCATGGTCAAAGGCTAGCAAGCTACTTGAGCAAAGTGAATCTATATGAAACAATGAGAGAGTTGATCTTTGGACAACACATCCATGAAGAAGACCACAAGATTGTTGAAAAGTGCTTCATTTTTAAAATGTCCAAAAAGGTGAAATCCATGCATGAAATGGTAGGGAATACAATTGACAGGAGGGCCAAGGATCAAGCTAACATTATGAGTCATGTAGAGGAGGAGGAAGATACTAAAGAAGAAAAAGGACAAGTGGGCTAAGGCTTGGATTTGAGGTCAAATCCTTATTCACCCAAGGAGGATGATACACCACAAGGCTCGATTACTAAAGCCTAGGCCAAGGAATTTACTAACCCCTTTTTCACTTCTTATTTCATAGGTCAAGTTGCACTTGAGCGGCTTGATGATGAGACAAGTCATGCAGATAAAGAAAAGCCAAAGTAGCTACTCACTTGGAGTATCCTTGCATACAATCGGCCATCAAGTGAACCCGAGAACCAAATGGAAGAGTCTGTGACATAAGGAGGGCAACAAGCAGAAGTTATGTTTCTCCATCAATTTGATATGTTTCTTTACTTTATGATGGATGATTGTCTGACATTTAGATGAGTTTTGGATTGATATAATGTTGTTGGAAATTTTGGTTGTTGTTGTAGTCGGCTAGTGTGTTAGCCGAGTACGAATGTTGAATGTTTTCTTCTGGAGCTTAAATTTGCAATTTTCATTTTAGGGCAACTCTTGAGGAAGTATGTAAGCTTCTTTAAGGTTGTCTGAAGGGATTAGTGAAGTTTTTATAGAGCTGCAACTTTGTCTTATTTGGAGTTCTCTCTAGACAATTGGATTTCAATTCTAGGGCAAACATCCGAGAATTTGTTGACAAAAAATTATCTCACTCTTTTCTTGGTTTGGTCTTGGAGTGAGATTCTCATACTAAGCCCTCCCACAGCTCGTCCAGAGGTGGTACTTAGAGTGGGGATTTAGAAGACCAGCGTTGAAGCAAGTGAGTGGTCCTTTGTACAAGGGATCCGTTGAAGTCAAGAGTGGCCGATTAACTATTCTTGGACCAACTTGTAGGTTTGATCTTCATTCTTATTTTTGTGTTGCGATTTGGCTACTGGAATTTTGGGATTTGTTTGATTACTGAATAAGGAAGTTTGTATCAATTTTGGTGTAATTTGGACTCGAATCGTGGATTTAGTGTAGCTTCCTTTTTGGTGTCTAAACTATCTCCTTGGCACCCTTTCGGGCAAATTATTACCGTTAGCATAACTTCCTTAATTTAGCGAGTTTAGTCCTGATTTTTGAAGGAGTCGTTCTAGTCTCGTTATTGTGCTTCCCCTCCAATTTTGGCATCATTTGAATGTATGTCGTGGAAGTTACAGAGGGTTCAATTTGGGTGTCCAGTTTTTGTGAAAACCGGTAACCGCCCTTGCCTCCATTGTTGATCATTGGCACCCCTAGGTGTGTCAAAAACTTAAATTAAATAAAATAGTCAGGGCCCAACCAAAAGAGCTAAACCAACAATCTAACAGTAACATCAAAGATAAACAGTAGTATAAGTACATAAAAGAAAACTATGTTAATCTTTAACTTCACAACAAAGTCTGTCGAAACTAGCAGTAACGGAAAAGGAAAATAAATCGCTGAGCTCATTCCTACTCTAGCAACTGGGGATCTTCTGAACTAAATCCTGAAATGAGTGGGGAGTCATTTGGGGTGTGTTAACTAACTCAATAAGGATATACTTTATATTCAACGGTATAAATATAAGAATATATGAGCATGCAAAATCAAAACAAGTTATGTAGTATCGAACAAAACACAATAGGGTACATTTCCAAAACAACCCACTATAGTGTGGTACATAACATAAAATAATCCATTACTATAAATTTCAGTGAAAATAGAGCCACTCACGGACTCTGAACATACCATGCCTTTGACAGTAATAGTAAAGGAGATACTTGGTAATCACAATAGCCATGAATGACCCCAATCATTTTTAGGGTTTTGCAACCGGGACACGTCACATACAGTTGTCTTATTACTCTAGTTTACAATAACAAATAAACACATCCTCCAATGATCAAATGTGCGTAAAGGAAAACATGACCCCCACATGGCTTGATCAAACTTGATTCACACAATCAAGTAGATCAATGACATTAACGCAGGATAGTTAGCTCTAGTAATAAACTATAAGGAGATATTTAGTTTAAATTATTTTTCCTTGAGTGAATAAATAAAATTTAGTGGTTATGTTAAATTGTAAATCAGATATTCGGGTAAATTATATGGATATAGAAAATTTAGATTAATAACATGATAAAATTTGTTAATTAGTATAAGTCCTAAATACATGACAAACTGATAGTTTCCATAGATTAGTACCTTTACTATTAAAGAATAAATTGGAAGTAATGCATAAAGGATAGAGAAATAAGAATATGGTATTATCCTAGTGTAATTGATAATGTGTTAGTAAAAATATGTTTAGCGTTAAATTAAAATTGAGATGTGATTCTTGCTCATTGTATGTTAGTTGTTTGTAATATTGTTTGCGATATATGAACTGCTGTGTGACATTCATATAGGCTATAATGACCCAATTTTTATATACTTTAAAATCCCGTGTAATTCAAAACTTTTTTCATAGATACATCAGAGTATTCATTCTTTATAAAACCCGATCGTTAAAACTTTTTTACTTAAAACCTTTTTATAAATTGCAGTAGAAGTAATAAAATCCTTTTATGAAATACAGTGGAATTAAAACAAAACGTTAAGGAATATTAAATAATTTACAAACCTTTTTTCAGATAATTTTCTTTTTAAAACTCTTTAGCCCAACCAGCCATAAGATCCACCTGTGCAAATCCTTCATCAACTGTCTTTGACCTGTTCACCTGTTTCTTGTACGTACCTACATCACAAGACCTAACTAATGAGCCTAATGCTCTGTAACTGATAGAATGAAATACAATGCTGATGTGATGTATGATCATGCGATGCATTACAAAGGAGAACCGTATCTTGTCTGTTAACCGGGGCGATGGATACGTCAATTGGTTTCATGGCTTAACTGTATTTCTAACGAGGAAACACACCAATAGGGGTATCACCACGAGCCATACTCATACACTTTTGTTGAAGACATTGGGGATTTCAGAACAAGAGAATTGAGAATCTTATGGTTCCCGTGACTTAACCGTACCTCACTGCCCCCTACGTGGGAGTAGACACTCCAATAGGGGTGTCATCACAAGAAACCATCCTCAATTCTCCCGAACCCCCATATGCCTATTTACATATATTAGGTATGTCATGCAATATGCTCGTGAATACATACAGTCCTACATGATAATAAAAATGTCTAATAAACATATCATTAAAAGAACTTAAATCTAGTAAACACACAACATACAATCCTAATTCTTGTGATGTAGGGTCCGAAGACCAAAGCACAGTAAGTATCAACTTACCTGGCATCCTTAGCGCGGTTCAGAAATTAACGTTGTCCTTCTTTCCTTTTATACCTTAAAAATAATTATGTTTTATTTATTAATATTTTTATCAATCATAAACCTTAACTTTGATACAGTTATTCCTCGTTTATTATTTAATAATTAAATTATCACTTAACAAATTTCTATTAATTTATCTTCATTAATTTTTATGGTCAATAAACAAATAACTTAATTTATACTTTTTGCTTTAAATCACAATTATCTAATTTAATAGATATTTATTCACTAATAACAAATCACTGAATTTCCATAAACCTTAATGCTTAACAAATCTCGTTAGTCAACTTAATTACTTAGCAACCTTGCAATAACAATTCTAATATCTTAACGTGCAACAAAAATAACAATAATCAACAATAGTTGCTCATTCCATCAATGTGACCAGACAATAGAGGGAATTTACTTTATAAAACCGAACAGTAGCAGTTACTAAATGATAATAATTGCGAATCCTATATATTCACAGCTGTCCAGATGATAACCAACAGAGCACATTTATCTATCCTTTTTATCTCAATAACGCAACAGCAGATAAATTATCCCAGACAAACAACTAGAAGCTAATCCGAAATCAATCATCAATATATCCAAGTATCCCAATTTAGTAGCATAAGTCCAACTCCAACTTAACAACCTACATCCAACAATAATTCTTCAAGATAGATTCAATCTTAACTAATGTAACTATCAACAAAGCTACCAACAAGAAACACCATTCAACAAAATCATCCATTAACGTAGCATAATTCAAAGAGAGCATTTTCCAATAACAAATGTAAACACACAAGAACCATGCTCTACATTCATTTACTTAACCGGATTTGCAAATCCAATATAGTCATGCCTTTGGAATCAACCAATACCAACCAAAGAAACAAAATGTGTATTAACCAAACAAAGCTAATAGTTAACAACAGTTTACAATCGAACCCCCGACAACAGAGCAGATTTCTTAACATAAAACTTAACCCTTCTCCATTTTTCAACACAGAACATACCATCCTTAATTTCTTCAACAGAGACAAAATCAAAGAACAAAGAGTCCATTACCTGCAAACATCACACGACTCTTCACAGCTTCACAATTCTCTAGAGAAACACTCGGCCATCAACATCCTCTCAAACAATTCTTCATTGTCACTCACTTATTCTCCTCACTGTTCCTCACTCGGCTCACACCATTTCCAGCATTCTTCACTGTCACTTTTCCTCTCTTCACAACCACCTTCCTGCCATCGATTTATAGATAGCAGGAAGAGGAGACCACTTCGAGGAGGGTGGTCTAATGACCAAACTCCACGTTAGAAAGCTAAAATCGTTTCGGGAGAAGAAATAAACCAATTCGATAGTGGCCAACAGAAACAGACCGATGCCCTACTCTAGCCTCGCCATTCTCTTAGCCAAATCGCTTCTGCCGACGCCAAAAGGCTGCTGCCAACGCCCATAACCAAAATTCAGGAAGATGAATACTAAACGTAGAGCATTGACTTACCTCCACCGGTGAATCCCAGCTCCAAATCGACTAGCCCTGCGATCGCCGCACCGCCTGCATGCCAAATAGAACCTTGCTACCGCGAAGAAGCCTGGTCGAGCACGAGCCTTCCCGCGAACGTCCGTCGCTCGCCGTCACCTTCTCTTCTCTCTTGATCTCCCTCTCCCTATTTCTATCGGTATCTCTCTCTCGCCTTCTCCCCCTTCTCTTCTCTTCTCTAATTTCTTCTTCAAATTCAACTAAAACCTTTACAATTTCTCAAGCCAAACTAAACCAACGAATCGAGCCAAACCAGTTCACTAATCCTCTTTTCCCTTTTTAAATTTTCTTTTATTTTAATTACTTCTAATTTCACTTAATTTTTCCTTTTTAATTTAAATTACCTTTTTACTCAATTAAATTCTTCATTTAATTATTTTCATCTCAATTCTAATTTTCTTTTCTCCGAATATTACTTGATGATAATTAGCGGTCCAATTTAAATTATTTGATTTGGTTTTCCCAAATTAATTTCTCGTTAAATAAATCCTTGATTATTATCCAAATATTTCCCCCAATCAATTTCTTATCAAATAAATCTCAATTTTCCCTAATTAATTCTGGTATGAAAATTGGGATATTACATAGGCATGTTAGTAGGTTTGCACGTTATGCATTAGTTGGATTAATAAATAAGATAATAAATGGTGTTTTGTACGTGGGTTCGAAAACTAAAGTGGTTGCTCACACGTAGAGAACAACATGTTTGGGTAAGTTCGAAAACTAAAGAGGTTGCTCTTACTCAACGGGTGGGTGAGTTTGGAAACTGAAGATGTTGCTCTCAACCAAAAGTAAATAAATGTAAATGTAAGTGGGCTCGTTTTTTGTGAGTTCAAAAACTGAAGAAGTTGCTCTCACATAAAAATGAATCCAAGTGGTGGTTCGGAAACTGAAGAGGTTGCTCCAACACAGCTTACGAATATATCAAAATTATGCATGTAGATTGTCATAAAGGTTGTAATTATATTTCATTTATGTTCCTTACTGGGCAATAGACTCATTATTCCTTCTATGATGTAGGTATGGATTGTGATCCAATTGAGGTGAACATGGAAGAAGTATGATGCAATGCAAGCTTGTGTTACCATACGCGGATCGACCTCGGGGGTTATGGCTCTAAAGAATAGAAGTTGTTTAAATGGCATAAAAACTTTATTATGGATTTAAGTATATTAATTGTGTTGTTTTTGTAAGACAGTTAAAAGTTTTTATTCAGCATAACGTACTCTGATGTTTTTCAATTAAGTATATTTTAAATGAGTTTTAAAATGTTTAAAATTTTTATGAAAATGCGCAAACGGAAATGGGATGCTACAACGTCAATCCCCGTAACCTTCTGTAATTAGAATAAAGTACCTATATGAATTTCTGTTGATTAGTTCTCATTACGTTACTCCCTGCTTTCCTTGAACATGTTTAGTTATAATATAGGTATAGGTAAACTGTTAGGTTGGGTGTACTCCTTGGCATGCTAAGTTGAAGACAGGTTTAATTAGTGGAATTGTTATCTGTTTTGTTGTGGAGTTAATCTCGGTTATTGTTTGGATGAACTGTTGGACTAATAGTATGATGATTCTCCTTGGTTGCCATAATGGTGAAGTACTATAGTATAAATTGAGGAATGTTGGGACATTGTTAGATGAGGTTATTATGCTAGATAAATTATATTATTGTTAAGAGGTGTTGTTAAGAGGTTGTGTTAGATGTTAGGTTGTGATCATGTCTTACTTGGAGATATATTGATGTTTGCTTGCTTGCTTGATTCTGTTGTCGATTGAGGATGTAGTGATTGTGTGCATTCATGCATCATTGTTTTCTAAAGCGAAAATAAATTTCTCATGCATACATTTTAGATAAAGATTGTAATAAAAGAGATATTTAAAGAAAAGGAAAGGGGGTCTGAGTTGGGTTGAAGTTCACCACTCATTCCTGAGTTATTGAAAAGAAAAAAAAAACGGTTTAAGTTCATCATGATAGAATAAGTTCACCATCATGAAACAAGTTCACCGTTGCTGTAGAAGTTCATCGATCTGGTTTAAGTTCACTAGTAAGGTACAAGTTCACCACCAGAATACACGTTCACTGAGTATAAAATTCATTGTGATTGAAGTTCATCACTGTTTTTATAAATAAATAAGTTCACTGTTATAATATAAAGTTCACCACTGTTTTATAAAGGAAAAAAGATTTTATAAAAGGATTTAAGTAAATGCATTGCATATTTTATATTTTATTTCACTTCTTACTGAGGGTTAGACTCATAGTTTAAGTCTTGCGATGTAGGTATGCATGGTATTGAGGATATGAGCAGTTGATGAGGCATTTGTACATTGCGGGCTTGATGGCTGGTTAGGTTAAAAGATTAAAGAGGAAATATAATGGTTTGTAATAATGTTTTTAAAGAAAGTAAACCTTATTTATAGTATTCTATTTTATTAAGAAAATTTTTCAGTTTGGTTTCATTTCCTTTGACTTTGTAAATACAAGTCTTCCGTTGTTGTAAATGTTTTATTCATGGGATTTCCAAAGGGTTTAGCAAGAAAAGTCTTTCATTGTATTCTAAAAAGCAAAATCTTTGAAAATCATAAGTTTTAAATTGTAAGAAAAACCGAGATGTTTACACCAGGTGTCCAATATTTGGAAGGAATATTGAGTAATGTGTCGGTGTTTGTGTGCCCACAGAGGTGTTAGGATCCGTAGGGGTGAACGTGTCCGCAGAAGGGAGTTTTTCTTGAAGAAATGGTGTATGTGGTGGACAACTATCGGCAGACAATACGATAAATTAGTATTTGTAGAAGCATTCGTGTTCGCGGAAAGGAATATATTCACTAAAGTATTTGTATTCGTAGAATGGACGACGACATTTTAAGATAAGGAACTTATCTATATAACGAAAATGCATCTATGGCAGATAAGTATCCATGTTTAAATGTCATCATTTTGAGTTAAAAAAGTTTGCGGTCAACAATGAGGTTGCGGAAGTGTAAGCGTCCGCGAAATAAAGGACGTTCGTTGTTTAGAAAAACGACGTCATTTTAGCATTATTGAACATTCGCTGAAGGTAAAGGATTTTCGTTGTCTAGGAGAACGTTTGCTGAAGGTAAAGTATTTCTGTTGTCTAGGAGAATGATGTCGTATTGGGATAAGGAGTGTATTTGAAAAATCTGTAATTTTTAGATTTTTTATTTTTCTAAGTAAATTTTTTGCGTTAACCGAGTTAAATTTTCTTGTGTTGACCAGGTTCTTAGCACGTGTTTTTGGTCTTTTTCCATGTGTGAAAGAGTTCACTCAATGGTAAATTGGTGCATTTTGTGTTCCCCTGTTGTCCGAAGCTACAGGATTATGCCCAGTAAATTTATTTAATCATAGCATGAGTTCGTGTTTTGATGATCTTGTTTCGAGTTCATGTAAGGTTTTGTCGAATTTTGATTTAAGGATTTTACTCAATATTTATGATATATTAATTTATATTATATATATTAAATAAAGTAATTAAATTTTAATTCATTTCCTTAAAGGGTTGGCTCCTTCCCTTTTCTTTGGGGGAGTATCAGCCGCACAGGCGACAGGAGCGAAGGAGAGGGGTAGAGAACTAATGAGTGAACCTCGTCGTTTCGCTGTCTAATCCATGTTGTCAGCGTCTCGATCTACATCTCTTGTAAATGGATTTAGCGAAAAAAACTGTTTTTAAGGTAGTTACTCCAATTGTGCATTGTGTTGGATGTTTTGTTCGGATTTGAGCTTGTAAGCTCGAAAATCTGAAGTGTTTGGTTCAGTGTTAAAGCCGTGGAGGCAGAAAACCCATTGAGGATGGATTCCCTTCTTCCTCGCAGTGTGGTCTAGGAGTGGAGTCGAGGGTCCGCGATGGATGATCAAGGGATCGCCTGCTAGAGAGTTGGACCATAGCTTGATGAATGCTCCCTCCTCAGTAGAGAGTCCTTTGTTTCACGAGGGAGCAAACCAAAAGGATCTCGTTCCACATAGGAACGATCTGGAAGGACCTCATTCCGCAGGAGAACGATCCAGAAGGATCTTGTTCTGGAGCTGAAGGATCCTCATTGTGGAGCGGAACCAGTTTAAGTAATCACGTATTCTGCACGTATAAGTGGAACAACAGAGATTGCCAAGGACATTCCACGTTGTACAGTGCCGCGAAAGGTCCACCTTCTGTGAGGGCACTATTGCCCATTTTAAGTTTCACGCAAAAGTCCTTGTGAATGCCCTGCGTCTACAGATGCACTATTTTGCGTCCACCGGTGCACTGTTCTACACCCAAGAGTGCCTTATCACTCTTTTTATACATAGAGTCTTCCAGCTTAGGTTCCTTCATTGTTCTTAAAAACTATAGGGTGCGTTGTCGACTGTTGCTAGTCCCTGGTTGAACTTTGCCATGCCTTGTCAACACTGAGGCGTCCCAATTGACCTTTGCTTTGTCTCATTGACATTGCATAGTCTCAGTTGACCATAGTTGTGTTGGGTTGACTCTAGTTATGTCTCCTCGACTACTGAGTTGCTTGGTTCGTAAGTCTTGTGTTTCATGGACTGTAGCCTTGCCTTGTCAATCGGGGGTTTTTCTTTTAATTACGTTTGTGCTTGGTCAACCACACTGTTGTCTTGTGAAATTTGGGTTTAGTGAATTTCACTCTACTTCATTAGCCATATCTTGTTTTCTATCAATATGGCTTCTCGGTTCAATGTGTGGGTCCTTGTCATTCCTCGACTTGAGCTGAGGAGTCTTGTGCTAATCTTTTCAGTCTATTCTGATTTGTGGTATGGAGACTTCTATTTTGTCTCTAGTGTCTGTTTGGGGTTCTTGATCTTGGTTCAAAACTTGTTTCTTATTCCTTGTGTGATTATCGAGATTTTGACATCGGCCTTGTCATAGGTTTTAGAGATGTCATTGGTTTCAACTCTTGTTTCTGATAGAGCGTGGAGCTGACTAGTTGGTAAGGTTGACGAGGTCATCTATGAGGTAGGAATTTTTATATTTTATGCATTGCATTGCATCATAATTTCCTAACTAATATTTTGTGGGATACCACACATGAAAACCCGACGGGGACTGTTTCGACATCACATCTATTTTTACATATGCGTGCGTATGTTTTTTCATGTTTACATTCTTCGTACATGGTATTTTGTTTGGATTATCTAGATATATTTGGGAGGATGAATATTCTTGATGTTTTTGGTAGTCTTGGTGTCAAAGCATCACGAGGCTATCCAGTGCAATATTCTACTGCGTTAAGATTGTTTGTTTGTACGTGGAAAATGGGTAATAAGGCATCGGTGTCATGTCCTCGGGTTTTGAATCCCTACAGTTAAAATGGGTAATAGGGCGGTGATGATATGCTCCTTGGGTTTCGAATCCCAGAACCTGGCTAGAGTTTTTAGTCACATGGATCGAAAGGTTGTTAGTCGTTAAGTTTTGCTCACCTAATACCTTTCCATTTGGTTGGTGGTGTGATGGCTTGTTGCTTTGCTCGCTAGCAACCCTTATCAATTTGGATATAGTAAGTAAGAAGTTGAGGAGCAATTCGTCATCGACCACCGTATATGTTACTCGGTTATACGGGTTGTGTCGTCGTGAAGCGTAGCTCACCAGTAACTCGAATGGCGTGCTGGATCTCGAGATCCCTGTCATTTTATTCCTCCTACCTCATGAGGTGTTGCTAGCCACGGATGGCCGTCTTTTATGTGATATGTGCCGGATGGGTCCTTCTGTGACTATCTTTTTTCACTGATGATGTTTTCAAAAGAAAAACGATGAAGGCCTATCTTTGAGATATAGTTGTCTATGTATACAACACGTTTTGACAAAAGCCTCGCCGATAGCCATGATCCAGTTTGATAAAATGATAAAGAGATTTTCAAGTTGATTTAAAAACCCATGTACAGTAAAAAAGAAGTATTGAAACATGGTTTTCTAAAAGAAAGGTAAAAACTTGTTTTCTGATGCATTGCATATAGTATAGATCCCCTTACTGAGTTGGTACTCACCCCTTGACCAATTTTTTTTTCAGGTTTAGTTGTGATGGTATGATGATGCGTCCGAGGTGTGGTTACCTCGGATTTGGATTCATAGTGTTGTCTCCCTGTCGTCCTTGTTGAGGATTTACGTTTCTTGTATTAGTTTGCTTGTTCTATCTTGGATTTGAATGGTTTCATTTCCTACATAGTGTTTTTCCTCTTTGTTATTTATGCTATTTTAACTCTTGTTGATCATTCTATAGACCCTAACCTATGTGTTTTGGGTTTTGGGCTTAATTTCATGTTAAGACTTCTGCTTCAACCTAGCCTTGGGTTGGGCGATCGGGTACTCTCTGAGCATCAGGTTTCCTGACCTAGCGTTTATATTATGCCTGCCTCCAGGTCGGTGATAGTATTCGCAGAAAGGAATGCGTCCACGACAGATAAGTAATAAGAGAGAAACATCGTCGTTTGGGTTGAGTAATCCCCTGATGACAAGGATCTGTGGAAGGGAACGTGTCTGCAGGGGATAAGTAAGGTACAGAAACATTGTCATTTAGATCAAGGATCCGCGAAAAATAGTGAATATTGCAAAAATGTTTTTTTTTTTTTTTTTGCGATAGCGTTAGTGTTCGCGATAGAGATATTCGCAAAAGAATATGCATACGTGGCAGATAGCGATTAACAGATAGTTTAAGAAAGATTTTCAGAATGTGGTATCTGCAAAAGCGTTGTCATTCACGAAAAAGTTGGCGACCGCAAATATAAGTGTAAAATGCTAATGTGGCAAATTTACCATTGGACAAAATGGATGAAGCAGACATCCACAGCGATAGCTCACACTTGTTGCTACTGCAGACAAATTCAAAATGACTTTGTGTAATGAATCTGCAAACTACGATTTGTTTTTTGGATCGTTTAGGAAACAATAATGCTTGGATACGATTACCAAGGGATTTTCTTCTGCGGGATTCACTGTTAGACAGTCTATAAATATGAATGATAGAGTCAAAACCCTAATTATTCTAAAGCAGTGAAGTTGGAGGGCCTTTCTCTCAAGCTCTCGGGAGAATTTTCTTCAAACTTCTGAAGGTAAGACTTTTACATTAAGGATTTCTTAAAGTTGATGGATAGTGGTGATGAACAAGGAAATCATGAAGCTAATTCTAGGCCTTTGAAACAGAGTATAATGTTAAAGTTCCATCTTTTTTCTTTAACTGATTATCTGTTTAATTTCAAGGAAAAACCAGTGTGTTGGAAAGGTTGGGCATTACAGACTCTGCTAAAAACTAAAAGTGATATTGCATGTGCTTGGCCTTTGGCCTGCATCACAAAGATGCTAGGATTATTTTGATGTCTATAGCTGTTAGGTTGTGATGATTTGATACTCAAGGATATGTTCTGTTGTATGCTTACTATTTACGTTATAAATTTTATAATACCTTGAATTTTATTAGGATAAGTATAAGATTGGTGATTAGTTTAAAAGAGATTTTAGTTGGAAAAGATGTTATTTGTTAGGAATGAATTGGTGATAGAGTAAAATGGAAGTTGGGTGTGTAAGGTTTAACGAGAAAACTTGTGGTCGACTAAAATGGAAGAAGTGGTCGACCAGTTTAATACAAATTAGAATTCTGAGGGATCTCGAGTAAATTTGTGGCCGACCAGTTTACAAGTGGTCGACCAAAATCTAACCAGATGAAATAAGGGTGTTCTCGGGTAGATTTGTGGTGGACCAGTTTATAAGTGGTCGATCTAAATCTCAACAGATTGAAATAAGGGGACTCTCAAGTAGATTTTTTGTCGACCAGCTGATGAGTCGTTGACCAAAATTTCTACAGAAAGCGAAAATTGAAGCCACGAGTAGAATGGTGGTCGACCACCATTATAAAATTGGTTGACCAATTATGCGATGGGTCAAATGACTTCGGATGAAATGTCATGTCTTGATTGGCAAAAACATGGTGAGTCATCATCACCATGTCTTGGTGTGAGAGCACCTCCAACTTAAGGCTGAAGAAGAGAGATTAGTTATTTATATTATGAATAGGTGGGAGAAATCAAAAGGAAGAAGAAGAAAAGTTGGAGCTCTCGGAAGTTCTTCCTCTCTTCTCTCTCTCTAAAATCTAAAGGTAACAAAGGTTTCCTTTGTAATTTATGTGGAGTTTTAGTAAGTATAATGAAGGAAAGCAATAAAAGATGAAAAAAAATGGTAAAAACGGATGGTTGTGATATTTGGTGTTTAATTGCCTAACCTTTTGGAATCTTTGAGTAAAATCACTTAGATATATTGTTAAGGATATCTTAATGAAGAAATAGATGATGCAATTTGTGAAATTAGTTAAGTATAGAGAACGTTATGGATATTTAAGAAGATGAAATTATTGATGGAAACCCTAAATGGTATGCAAATTGTATGTTTGATAAATTATATAGTTATTGATGATATATTGGTTATGAAGGTTGCTACTTTGAAGGTATGATTATTCAAGAGGATATTTCAGTTGTGGAACCACATTAACAATTCAAGGTAAGTAATGAATTTTAAGTAGTTGCCTTTATCTGGCTACATCACAAGAAACTAGGATATTATTATTGAGGATATGATATTAATAAGTATTGTTAGATATATAGTTCAATTAAATTGTTTTATTTATTGATGCTATGTTATTTATAAAGGTTATTTGGAGTTAAGTCTTAGGTTTATAGCTGATTATATTGGTTTGAGAATAGAGTGTACATGATAGAACTATGATGTCTTTGAGAATTTGTTCTTGTGGATGATAGATATACATGATTTCATGCATAGTTTTTGCATCCCATTATAAAAATGTTTGTAAGCAGTTAGATGATAATGAAACTGAAAATGGAGTGAATAAACTTAAATAGGCAATTGTGAGATGGGGGGTTTAATAACGGTTATGCTTATTTGGTTAAAAAGGAATAAACGTAAAAAGGAAAGATCGGATGGAAATGTATGACTATAAACTACACATCATATGCATATCATATTCACAGTTATTGTTTTTGGATATTCATTCTTATTGAGCATTATACTAATAACTTATGTCCTGTGATGCAGGTAACGACACCAATGAAAAATGAAAAGGAGCAGTTGATGAAGGATCAGCGAGATATTGTGCTGGTTAAACTAAACATGAATAATTGAAGGAAAGGAACTATTTTAAATCTATAATATGTATATTCTTAAAAGTTAAAGAAAAGAAATTTTGCTATGATACATTTGTTTTGTTTTAATTGATTCTATTGAAGGAAGACCTTCCGTTGTATGTTTTATAAAGAAGTTTTTCAAGTTTTAAATGTTTATAAAGGATAAAGAAAAATGGATCACTACAGATTTTAATAGATGATAAGATTTCCATTGATTGTTTAATACTCACTATTTACGTTGGAAATATTGAGGATATGTCTAATGCTAAGACCATGTGATGTGCCCTGGGATGCCCTTGATTTGGCTGGCACGCCACTGGAGCTCGGAGGTGAAGGTGATCGCTGGCGGGAGTGGAGGATCGCCTCGGCCTGGGTTGAAGTCGGGTAGGAAATGGGTTGACAGTATCTGGGGGAGGGTGAGTTGGGTGGTAAAATAAGAAAATTGAGTGGGACGTGGACACGGGAGACAACTGGCGGATGTTGAGTAGGGAAGCGGGAGCTGACTTGACTTAAAACAACGGACTTCTCTAGAAAAGAAGAAAGTCCCCAGCGAATTGCGAAAAGGAGGCCAAGAACGCCAAATTCGACGGAGGGCGAAAAGGGGGATGAGAAGCAGTGCAGGGTGAGCCTTTGCACTCAGAAAACGATGGGGAAGACTATCGGATTGGTCTGAGGCCGAAAGTCGATTTCTTGGTGCGGAATGTAGTCGAATTGGCAGAAACGAAATTGAAGG
Organism: Begonia loranthoides; assembly: GCA_022433065.1. Taxonomy (NCBI): domain Eukaryota; kingdom Viridiplantae; phylum Streptophyta; class Magnoliopsida; order Cucurbitales; family Begoniaceae; genus Begonia; species Begonia loranthoides. The sequence continues at coordinate 22,029,534 of CM039486.1, read as the reverse complement.
GGAAGGAGAGTCTGAAATGGAAGATTATCTTTGTGAAGCAGAGATGACTTTCGTTGATGGAGAGGAAAGGATTGGAGGGTGTGGAAATGGTTGGATCGTGGGTATGGATGAGTTTGAATTCGACAGTGGCTGGAAAAATGGACGAACGACGAAGATGAAAGGTGGGGTAACTCTGTGAAGCACGGAGGAATGGCAGAGTAGGGGAATGACGGAGAGGATGACAAAAATGTAACGGGCTGATCCGGACAACACCAGCGGAAGAGTGTCTCTGACTTCAATGGCTGCCTCACGATGGCAGCGCTCCAGCTCGGATCAGCACCGTTTCCCTTCTCCCTTACAGAAGAGTTCTCCAACGACGACACGTTGGAGAGAAAGGAGAAGTCTAAGAGAAGACACCAGAGACTGCAAGACGGTGGCTTCAATTCGAGACACTCCGCTCACTGGATGTTACTCACCGGAGAAACGTTGTGCAACTGGAGAAAACTCCAAACGGTGACAAGGCACTGTAAAATGTTTTGTATTCAAACCAACTCCCCAATTACAGACTCCAAAAAGTACATAAATAATGAGCTAATTAGGTTAAACCTAATTAGCAAATTACCAACTTGCCCCTAAACAAAGACATACAATGGATACAAAATAACGATAAAAACATGCATCACCAAAATAGCACAGACACCAAGAAAACAACCAAAATAATTGCAAAAATGCCCAAATTAAAATACTTAAATTAAATCAAAATAAATAAAAATGAGGCGTGGTCCGGGGCACATAATCATGCATGTTACATTGTATTTTATATCATGTGTATGTTTCATGCATCATGTTTTTTTAAAAAAATAACGAAAATAGTTTTCATACATATGTGTTTATGTAAGAAAGAATGAAATAGAAAAAGATGAAAAGAAGAATACGCAGAGACTTTGACGATTCGACACCAATGATTAGAGGCTTTGGTTGATTTATCCCCAATTATTAGAGTCTTTGGTAAGTTTATTACCCAATGATTAGAGGCTTTAGTGTACAAGTTCTCCAATTACGGAGGCTTGGTGTTGCATCCCAATGATATTAAAAGGAAAAGATTGAAATAATGAAAGAAAGAAAAGAAAGAAAGATTGAAAATGACATTATATGCTTTTACAAAAATTGCATCTCATGCTCATGTTATATTTATGCATATCTTACTGAGCATTAGGCTCATAGGTGAACTTTGTGTTGTAGGTAAGGATGATCTTATCAAGGAACTTGATGATGTGAACGGATGGAGGTTGCAATTGATGGAGAATTCTCATTGGCAAATCTAAAGCATTGTAGAAGCAAATTTGACCCATGAGTGAAGATTGTGGAAGAAATGTGGAGTGTATGAACCAGTTCACACACCCGATTCTACCAAAGGCCAAAGAAATGGCTTTCGGCCTTTCTTTGCGAAAGAGAGCCGAAGAGGGAGGGAGAAGCTCGACAAGAGAGACTAGAAAGAGAGAGGCAACGAGGGAGAGGGGAAATCAGAGTGAGGGCAAACGGTGACAGGCGAGGTCGGGACGGCTGTGCGATGCTGCGCGACGGCGTACGAGATGTCCAGGCAAGGTGGAACGACGTTCACGGTTAAGGCTCAAAATCAGGGATTCTGCGGGAGCAACTTTTGGCGACAATTCGAGGTTGGTTTTCTCTCCTTCTTTGCTGTTATGTCGATTGGTTGAGGTCTGGAGTCATGATTCGAAGGATGAATTGCCAATTTCCCATCGGCAGTGGCTTCCTCGCAGTGGCCAGGGGACTTCGGTTGAGTGTGTTGGCGAACCAAAACGGTTTGCCTGATTTGGTTGGGATTGTTGTCTGCTATGCAGACAACCTTTTCAGCCTGGAATCGCAGCGTGGGGAACACACTCTGTAAAGCTGCTGGAGTGGCTGTCGGTGGCTGGAGGATAAAAGAGACAAAGAGGAGAAACGAGGCAGAGAGGATGACAGAGGAGTGGGGAGATGAGTTGAAGTCCAGAGAAGGAGATGGCTAGAGTGTGAGCTCTCGGGTCTCTGTGTTCCTTCAGGTAAACCTTCTCTGTTCCATTGAGTTTGGTGCCCTATTGATTGGATGCCACTTTTATTGGTTACTGCTTATTGGTTTCATTGTGGTGTTGATGAACTGTTGCGACTTGGTTGGAGATGGAACTCTTTGGAGTTGGACTGCTGGATGGCCGAGAGCAGTGATGGGTGAAATCCTGGTATGGACTTCCTCCTCTGTTTCAGAAGTTATGCATCAATGGTTGTCAGTGTGAAAAATATGCATCTTTCAAGTGGTCTTATTCAGGGTGGTTTCTGTTGAGTGGTGATAAACATATCCGGGGATGCTTCCTAGTTTTATATTAATTTTATAAGGAGATTTAAGTTGAAGAAAAGATATAGGTTGAAGAGATAAACTATGTTTCCTAGTATTGAGCCATGTTAGTATGTTGTTAATTAGATGCAAGGATATGTGGCCTTCTAACTATTGTTGGTCTGCAAATACACTTATATTAATGTTTTGGATGGATTTTAGATGATTAATACCTCTGTTAATTACTGCGTAGTGGGTTGTGAAATATCGTTGGAGGTTGGAATTGTTTGAGTACTGATCTGTAGAATTGGTACTAGTGGTTGGACTTGAGTTATTGGTCTATCATTTATTTCCAATGTATGAGTATGATGGATTTTGTCCTACTACGTAGTTATGTTGGGTGTTGAAAGGATGTTGTGTGATGTTATGGAAAGTTGCTGGTTTGATAAGATTAGGAAATATTGATAATTGGTATTAATTTGTGAAGGTATTTGTGAAGGTATTAAAAAGAAGAAGAGGAATAACGGCGAAGTGCAAACGCGCGATAAAGTTTGAGGTAAGGAATTTGGGTGTGTCTTGGCCATTTAGAGGCCCTACACCACAAGTATGGGTGTGTGAGTGTTATGTTAGTTCCTGTAATGCTTACTATTAGTTGATTCTTAGTTGATGGTTCCTTGGATACGCTATTACTGTTAACTCCTTGTTGGTTGATAGTGTGGGTTCCTTTGCTGTTATTGTTCCCCTTACTTGCGCCAATTTCCCTTGATGATAGTGTAGGTTTTCCTATTTGTTAGTTTATCCTCTTTATTGCAAATGTTTAGTTTTTATGATGAACTATTAATGTCCGAATGATATGAAAATAGAATGACAAAAGTGTGAATGATGAGAAGCATGAATGGGTTAAGAGTTCTCCTAAATGTCCGTCATGTATTATCTACTTGCTAAGTAGATTACATTCCTTATGATAGTTCAACCGTCATTTCTTTCATTCAATATATATATCGTTTGGTTATTTTCTTTTGATATCCATGTTAAATTAACTAGCATGTTAACGAATTTGTTGAGCATGATAATTAACTAGTTGTAATTAATAACTAATTAGTTGAGCATGGTAAATAATAATCAATTGAACATGTAACTTATTTAGTAGTCCAAGCCTGTAAACCACTTGAATTGCCATTTATTTATTAGCATGTTTAATAAGTACTTAACTAGCATGTTTAATTAACTCGAGTATGTGATTGATTAGAATGTTGTAAGAGCATGTTAATTTACTTAATTAAAGTAATTGATTGAGCATTTTTAAATTACATAACTTGTCTTGATGCATGTCAAATAACCATAACAATTAATCAGTTAGAATAATTAACAAGACTCAAGCATGTTAGCTAACTTAACTAGATTAGGCTGAGCACATATAATTAACTAGTGTAATAATCGTAGCACGTGTAATTAATTAGTTTCATTTACCCGCATGTCTTCATGACTAATTTTGCAAGCATGTTTAATCAACTAAACTTGAGCATACAAGTAATAAGAGTAACATTAGCATATTAATCAACCTAGTCATGCCATGCTTAGTTATTGACTAGGTAAGCTATTTGGTGAAATCATAGTTCTATGCATATGTTAAACCCCTTGAGCATGTTTAACTGATTATCCCAACATGATTAATAGCTAGTATTTAATTGGGCACGTTATTGACATCGAAGCATGTAAATTATTCTTAAGCATGATTAGTTGACACTAAATCTAAGCATGATTAGTTAACTAGGATAAAAACATGAAATCAATCATTGAGCATGAAAATTAATTAGGATAATTAACTAGATGATAATTATAATCCTTTCTATAACATGTTAATTATTTAGCTGTAAATAATAATAAGTTCTTTAGCATGTTAATTAAATTATGACTTACTTTCATATGCATGTCGCTTGTTAATTCGTTATATTTCCTTTTTTATTGTGATTTACATATCCAAGCATGTTCCCCGTTGTTTAATCAGTTCTATAATTGCTTCCTTTATATGTTGTACTTTATTGGGTGTTCCATTGTTATTACTTGTCCTTGTGTGCTTGTTCAGTTACTGCTATTCCTTTTATTTGCGCTTTTAATTTCAGTTACTTTCTTTTATATGCGCACTTCAATTTCTGTTAAAGTTATGTTATATGGATCATGCATCATGATAGGTTGAGAATGTATGGTCATGCATCATGTTAATAGAAATCATAGGAAGTGGGGTGGTACACACACATGCATAAGAGTTAGGAAAAATGTTAAGGAAAGAAAGAAAAGGGAGTTGGGGGCAGATGGATAGTTGGGTCTAGTCTGCAATCTAGCCGAAGCCCCTCCCTTACCGAGTACGGGAGTTCTAGATTGCAAGTAAAGGGCTAGATTTGGTCAACTATACCATTCCATATAGGTCCTCCAATCTGCAACTCGATGTACGAGCAATGAACGAATGAACGAAAGTAAAGTAAAGAACAAACGAATGAACGAACGAAATGAAATGATTGCTTTGGATGGCCCCCATTCCAACAAGGACTAAATAGAGGCATTTTATAATTGCATTAAACCTTTTTCCTTACTGAGCCATTAGGCTCACGTATTACTTGTGGTGTAGGTACAAATGACGAACAAATAATAATAGGCTCATATACGAGAACGACGAACAAATAATAAAGCAGAGGTGAAGGATTTGCACAAACAAGATTCGGAGTTGGCCAGGCTAAGAGTAAAATAAGAAACAGTTTTACTTACATTAAGTTTTATTATTTTGTACTTCATTGTTTGGTTTCTTCTTTAAACGATTCATTTACGCTTCTACCTTGTTTTACAAGGATTTATTTTATAACACTTATGCACATTTTATCAATTGGTTTTTCATAAGGAGTTTAAAGAAAGAGTCAGTAGCGATCCGGTTAGACGCACTCTGATATGTTTTGCTTTAAAGAAAAAATTTTCAAATTCTACGCATTTTAACAGATTTACGAAAAACCGGATCGTTACAGTCACCAATAAATATGATCAAGTGTCACGTTTGAAGGGGGAGAAACATGCTAACTAAGCATGAATATGGCTGATGGTTGTGACACCTCAACTTCATGAGAAGACACCCATTCTTAGGGGATGACATGTTAAAGAAGAGTCATCTTTTAATGTTAGAAAGTCCAAACATGATATTCATTTAAAAGAGGAAGAAACTCACAAGAAGTTTCAACTCTTTCTCTCTCTCTCGTCTCTCTGAAGGTAAGGTGAGTTTTGTTAAGGTTTAAAGGAATTTCAAGAGTTGGGTTAGATTTATAAGTTAAAAATAGTGGATGGTATGAAGTTGGTCAACACTATGCGATTTTGGTATTTGGAAACTAATGGTCATTTTAATGAATTTTAATTCAAAACTATTTTACTATGTTATATTAGATATCTCAAATAAAATATAGGCTTTGAAAGTGATGGAATTAGTTATGTATATTGCAATTTATGAATTTCTAAAGTTCAATGAAAATAGTGAAGATAAAACTAGAAATTAGTGCATATTGGGTATAGTTTTGGTGTGTTTTATCTAAAGCATGCATAAGGCTTCATTCAAGATGAAGTGTTATGTCAACATACAATATGTTCGGCAAGTTTGGATTCTAAAATTAAGAGATTTAGTTGTGTATATTAAAGGTTATGCACATTTTAAGTTGCAAGTATTTGAATGGATAGTAATATGAAGTTTAACATGCTTTAGGTGTTTCAATTCAAGGACATATTTGATTAGGCTTAGTGTAACCATGCTAAGACCACAAGGTAAGAGATATATATATGTGTTTGGCCACTTTGACCAACATCACAAGATACTAAGGTAAGATTATAATGGTGTTTGACATGTGTTATATGAGGATAGTATTATGATTGATTTGGTTGTTTGTATGCTATCACCATGATTAATATGTTATGAAATATATGAGGATAATATTGATCATTTAAAAAATAAAAGGTTGGTAGTTTAATGTTTGACATGCTATGATAAATGAAGAAACTCGATATGTTATCATGATATAGGACTTGAGAATATGAATTGCATTAGCATGTTTATATGCACCTTTCATGTATCACATTTTTCAAGAAGTAATAAAAATAGTTTTCATGCATATGTTTTCATGTAAGAAAGAATGAAACAGAAATGAATATACGTAAAGAAGAATACAAAGGGTTGAGGAAAATTTGTCCTAAAGGTTGGTCCTATTGGGGATAAGCTCGTTAGTCCTGTAATGACATGGATTGGTTAATGTTCACCAAGTGGTTGCACATTAAGTACGTAACACTAACAAAGGTCCCTGGTAAGGGGAATTGTCTTGCCGAATTTCACGAGACGTAAGTGCTGTATTTTTCATAGTCATGTCTAATCTTTCTGGAGTATGAGTTGGACGAAGTTCACCACTCTCTCCTATATGAAGAAAGAAAGAAAAGAAAAATTACAAGTAAATGAATAAATGTAAATATATGTTGTGGGGTGGGGTTCAAGTAGGTTGTTTTGCATGAGGTTGACGAAATGGTGTCACTCTCCCCTAGACTATATTATCCCTAGCGACTGGTCTTTATATCAAAAGAAAATGAAAAACTAAAACTGAAAATACAGGTTTTATGAAATTGCACAACACGAATATATCATTGTTTTATCTCTTACTGAACATTAGGCTTGTCATGACCTCGAGACGAGCGTAACAGAACCAAATGGGATAGACGACCCGATCCTCTTAGAGAACTCGATCACACAACCCAAGATGTGGATTTTTAGGGGAATATTTTTAATAATTTAATGCAGCCCAAGAGATATGGGCCTAGGTGATGGACTATGAGTCCATTCTATTATTAATCAAGTTTTCAAGATTAGCATGAAGAGATTCAAGGTCAAGTATAGGTAGAAGTCCAAGGTCAATTGTGGAATATTTGATGGACTTTCCAAAAACTGTCTTCTTTCTGACATTTGACAAGTGTTTGACTATTTTGGCTTTTCAAACAACGTCATTTCAAAAAGAGTGCTTCATGAAGATTGTAGCTGACTTCCTAAACTTTATAGAATGAGTTGGATTGCTAAATTTGGTGTTCATTTGGCTTTGGCAAAAGCCCACGGAACCGAGAACAAAGATTAAGGAAAGTCCAAGTGTCTAAGCTTGGAGACCAAGAAAGTCTATACATGGAAACCATCCAAGTGGCTAAGCACCAACAAGGATTAGCTGCCAAAATTCATCTAAACTTGGAGAAGAAGAAAGGAAGATATTAATTAAATATTCTTTTAGTTAATTAACCTAGTTTCTATTAAGTAGAAAATTGAGCAACTTATTCTTTGAGCCGATTAGGGTTATTATTGCTTAATTAGTTTACTATTATTTTATAGTTTGTAATTGGCTATTTAAAGCCACCTTATGTACATGTTTAAGGGAGTTGAATTTGATAATAGAAAAACTTTGGCTTAATTTCGAAATTGGAGTGAATCATTTTTCAACCTTTGGTGAGTTATATCCAAAGTTCCCCTCGTGTACGTTATATCACGAGATTAAGGTTACTTGTAAGTTGGGTACTCATTCTTATTTGCATCCACATTTTTCATCCTTGGAGGGAGAGTGTGTGAAGTGGTATCCAACTTTCCAAAGGAGCGTCATCAACAAATCAATCCATATGGGAGTGTTCATCGCAATTATTGCTATTTCTAGCGACATATTTCTATCAAGCTATTTCCTATTCCGTGATGGATATTTATATAATTCTTGAAGGGATATTTTCTTATTTTAAAGATTCTAAAACGAAGGAGTTACAAGATTCCAAAGTTGGACTTTCCAAAAGTGAGTTGTGTAACATCCCGTAACTTTTTATCGTATAAAAATTTTCTTTCTTTTAAACACACTCATGAGGGAAAACCCAGAGTAAACATACAGCGGAAGTCTTAACCATATAAATACCACAAACTGGTAGTTTAAAAACTATTTAAACAAAACAAGCATCGCTAAAACATTTATTTAAAATTATTTAAAGCCAATAACACTTGACAGTATTTTGTATCACTTAAAACACTTAAGCGTGTTTATTCCTTTTCTATGAGCCATAACCCCCAAGGTTAATGTCACCAACAGCACAAATGCCCAACCTGAAAATACTGTAACGACCCGATTTCTACTTTTCTTAAAACTATGTAAAAATTAAAAATTTTAAGTTTTTGCTTATGACTAACAGAAATCGTTGGTCCTTTCATATAATATCAGAGTGTTTTAAAAAATTCGATCGCTATCAAAACCCATTTCAACATTTATTAAATATTGCAAAACCCATTAATTTAGAAATCAATAGAAGCGTAAAATGAATACTTCTCAAGATATTATCGGAAACGAAAACAAAAATATTACTTAAAAATATAAGTTAAAGTTTAAGGTTAAACACGTAGCCTACTAAGTACTTGAAACCAGAGTTTGGGAAAAATACTTAACGTCTTATAAATGCATTTGTCATTAAATCCGTACTAAACAATTCCTTCCTTCACTTGCTTCCATACAACTCTACGCGAGTTGCGTCTTCCCCCGGATACACCGCAGGCTCCACGGGTAAGGCCTCCTCTACTCCTAGTAAGATCACTTCATTACCTACACCACAAGTAAGAACGTGAGCATATGCCCAGTAAGGAAATGAGTTAATACAAATGCATATGTTTATGCCTCTTTTTAGTTCTTTTGGAATGGGGGCCACCCAAACCAATCCTTTCATTACATTCATTCGTTCTTCCTTTTACTCGTACTTCGAGCTAGAGATTGGAGGACTTATATGGAATGGTATAGTTGACCGAACCTAACATTTTACTTGCAACCTAGAACTCCCGTACCCGGTAAGGGAAGGGCTTTGGCTAGATTGCAGACTAGACCCGACTATCCATCAACCCCTAACTCCCTTTTATATTCTTTTCTTTTTCTTATCATTTTTCCTTATAATGCATGAGAGTACCACCCCGAGGGGGTACTCCCTACTTGTTTCTATTACATGAATGAATAAGGACACTTCTAAACTGGCTAATGCATACATGGATAATAATGACAATACTTTGAAGACCCTACAATTAATAATAGAAGAGTAGGATTCAAAGCACATAAGAACAACAAGAAAGTGCATCCATATATACACAGGGCAACCAAGAGAAATGCATATGACGAACTTAGTAAGAAATTCTTGGAAGCATTTTAACAATAAATTTCTCTAACATTCTAAAGGGCTAACAACCTATGTGCTAATAAACAAAATGAAATCGTATAACAGTAAATTAACAACGGAACAAACTTTTACGACGTAGAGCAGCGTACGATTATCGAAATAAATAACGAAATAAAGTAACGAAACATGCTTCTTAAAGAGGTAATAAACATCAGTAAAATCTCAAGGCGACAGCGAAACATACAATTTAACGATTCTGAATATAGTAACGAAGTATGGAAAGCAAAACGATGAATGAGCATGTTATCGATTATCGACAGCAGGAAAGCATCGAAACAGAACAGCGAATGTGTATCTTATCGATTCATTTACAGCAGTAAAATATCGAGAACAAAAAGCGAAACATGCTTATTGAACTACTAATATACAGTAGCGAACATTATCAATTTGAAACAACGAAACATGCTTTCGAATGACTAATGACAGCAACGAACATTATCAAATTAAAGCAGCGAAACATGCTTTCGAATGACTAATGACAGCAGCGAATATTATCAAATTAAAGCAGCGAAACATGCTCCTTAAACGATAGTATTCAGCAGCAAAATAGCAAAATGGAACAGCGAAACGTGCATCTTAAATGATTATTTATAGCAGCGAATGATACTGAGTTGCAACAGCGGAACATACTTTTGAACAACTAAAATAACAGCGGGTAATATCGAAGCGAGACAGCGGGAACATACTTTTTAACAATAATAACAGCAGTGCAAAATAACGAAATGAAGCAGCGATAACATGCTTTTGAACGACTAAAAAAAAATTGCAGCATCAATATTGAACCAGAACATCGAAGGGCATGCTTCTTGAATAATAATGATAGCGGTAAGAATAACGGAAATGAAACAACGAGGACATGCTTTTTAAGTGACTATAATGACAGCAGAAATGATCAGCTCAACACGTTTTCAGTCAACTAATACAGCAGCATAACACAAACGAAAATAACTACAGATTATGCTTTAGAATGTCAAAATAACTGTAACGTAATACGAATAAAACAGAACTATGGGTCATGCTTCTTCATGGCGAGTAACGACAACGTATAAGGAAAATGGAAAGGAACTACAGCACATGCTTCTTTACAACGAATATAACATCAATGTTTACAATCAAAATAAATAATCATGCTCTTATCGTCCAATAAATGAATAATAGAACCTGCTTTGATATGATAAATATGATAGTAGCGTACAAACAGTGAAGTTGAATAACAAATTATGTTCTCAACGTCCAAACGGAACCACCTACAGAATGGAATAAGGCAACCTATTAGTGACATCTATCCAGATTCGACGTGTGTTCATAAAATAGCTGAATGACAGAACAAAGGGTACCACAATATCACAACACTACATAGTAGTATATTCTCAAGTTAGGTTTATTGCTCTTTCATTTCTTTTACATTCATACTCAGCGGATTCAATGATTCCACTCAACTCCTTTGTTCTCACTTTTCATTCACCTTCATTTTCAACAAAATAAATTTGTCTTTAATAAAAGTAATGCAAACAATGAAATGGAGTTCACAGCACAAAATATTTAAAGAGTAGCTGCAAGCAAGATGGCTGTGAGAGTACTACTCGAAAGTTTGTAGACATTCAAACAACTATAGAATCGCAGAAATCCAACATTAAGAAAATCATATGCACACACACATTTACTTGGGTGTAGGGCCTCCACATGGCCAAGACTACTCCATTCCTTACCCTATTGATGAAGCCTACTCACGGACAGCCACTTCTTGCTCCTAGTCTCACGCCTCACGCAGGGAAGTTGCTCCAGGTAGAGGAAGAAGAAGAAGTAGTAGCTGAATATAAGAAGGGGATGGCACACCCCTTTGGAGACCATCTGTGCGTTTGCAAGGGAGAATGCAGGCAACATCTTTTGTTGGTCGGGATCGTGGGAGTGAGATTGTGTCGAGCTGCGTTTTGATTAGCTTATGGACGATTTGTTCTGATTTTAAATCATTTTCTATCACAAATCTGCGATGATTCACACGAGTGTGGATGCGGTCCTCGCGTCTGCAGTCGTCCGCGAGAGCAAATTCCTTAGGCCAAATTGTGGCCTCGGACGAGAAATGGCATCCCTATTCTTGTTTGTACTGTCTGAATTGGCATTCAGACGCCATTTGGCGTCCGCATGTATCATCCAAATGTGTCCAAAAATTGGACATATTCAATTCGGACGATGCCTCCCCTCGTCCGCCAGCGTTTGAAAGTCTCCAGACTTGGACAGATTCGATTCAGACGCGTCCTACCCTCGTTCGCCTCATCCGTACCTTTGTCTTCAAGTGTCCAGGATTTGGAGAGAGGCAACTCGGACAAGGTCTCATCACGTCCGCCAGCGTCCAGACTTGTCTGAAAGTCCATGGTATGCAGAAGTTAGAATGCGTCATCTTGTACCCAGGTCGTCCCAAAGTCTGGTGACACTCTACGTGTTTTGCAGACGACATTTCGCGTCTGCAAAGTCGTCTGCATACGTCTGGAAAGACCAAAATTTCATTTCCTTTACATTTCCAACTAAACTTTTATTCAAACTGATTCCCCCAAAATTACAAGTCACAACTTAACGCGTATAGGGACGAAATGTATTATGTAATTTTATCTCCAAAGTTTGATTACATCACTTAACGAGAAAATCAGTATTAGGTTGTTACAAATACTCCATCAGCTACGTCCTTTATCAGCTTTATCCAATCAAACCTTAACATTACAGTCTCACAAACACAAACTCCAGAAGCAAGACTTCTCTCAATATTTTGGCAGAGTAACCCATAGCATTTCCTCTTTGTTAATCCTCATTCCTTTGCTTCTCTATTTATAAGCCACATCCAATGCCTCTTCATCATTCAAATGAAGACAGAAGGCCAAGGGGAGGACATTCCATCGTTTAGATGCATTCAACAGCAATCCAGAAGCTTCCAAGCGACAATGTTTCCATTTTTGGCAACTTTCCAAATCGTCGGTCGATCATTTCATATTTGGCCGATCGACCGCCAGTCCATCAATCAACCGCTGATTTCTTTGTTCCAGATTGCTGGTTGATCAAATTCTTTGGACGATCAACCGACAATCATCCAAAATGTTGTTTGTTTCAAAACGCTGGTTGCATGATTCTTTCAATGGGCAATCAATCACCATTTCCTTCCAATCGACCGTCAATCCATATTTTGCCACTTATTGAATTACAAGTTGATCACAAATCCTTTGGGTGATCAACCTCCACACCAAATCAATCATACACCACAATATGTCTTCACCAAACAAATTATAGGTTAATAAAAAATCCTTTGGATGATCAACCTCTATGATCAACCTCCACTTCAACCTATCATCACCACATTTTTCTTCTCCAAATATATATATATTTTAAACAATACACACACACACACACACATATATATATATCCTCATTAATATATATATATATACATATATAGTACTTCTTTTCCAAATATATATATATATATATATATATCTTTAATAAATCACTTTTCATCTAACCTAAATTTCCAAATTATTCAAACCTCATTTTATCCCCCCATAATCAAGGTATAGTCCATAATTCTTTTTCCACCTTATTCTTTTCTAAATTCAATATACTCCAAAATATTATAGATCTTATACTTTCAACCTTATATATCCAAGTACATTTTCTCTTACCAATATCACTAACTATAAATCACTAATCTAGTTATATTATTATCTTATCTGACTCCAATATCATCAAACAATTCCCCAATTAACCTCAATCATTTCCCTAAACTAATTATGAACATAACGAGGTATCATAATTCACTTTTTTCAAATATGTTTCACTTGACTAATATCTTAAATTACCCAAGTTAATTCCAATAAATCCATCATCCTCCTAAGCTTAATATGAGCATAATTTGGGATATCATAATTCACTTCTTCCAAATATGTTTCTCTTGGTCAATACCTGAATCGTCCATTTTAGCTCTAAAAACTCCAAAATTATCACTTAAATCGTATGCCAACAAAATTTTGGGATATCACAAGTTGCGGCCAAAATAAGGAAACCTAATTTTTGATTGAGCAACTCGACTGATCCTGTGACCGATTCATCGACTGATTTCTTGAGATGCCATTGTCCTATTTTTGGTCGACCTACTCGACCGCACCATCTACTGCTCTATCCACTGCTGAGCCTGAAAACACCCACCTTTGGTTGATCAACATCTTTAACATTTCAACAACATATTTTCAGGTTATATTCTAATCCCCTTCCGCTGGTTCATCATTTGGTATCATAGCTAAAACGATTCTTACTAATTCATGACATCGTTTTTTTGACATAATAGCGAGGATTTGCGATTACATTACGAGCAAGAAAAAATTAGAAGCATCTATCTTTACCTTTGGCAATTCGAATTTTTTTAAAGATTATTTGAATTGGGAAGACGAGGTCGAAAGGATTATTGAAAGAACTACTTTTCTAGAGAAGACCTTGGTTCAAATTATTTTTTCCAAGCTTATAAGGAGAGTGTCAAGATGGTGGGACAAACTAATCACCAACCGAAGAGAAGATGGAAGAGAAGACATTAAAACGTGACGTTCAATGAAGAAATTTTTAAGACAAAAGTATGCTCCAACGTTTATCAAAACTGTCCCATCCTCACCACCAATCGCATGGTATGAAAAATCTTCCAAAAGTCAATAATCTCAACTTGATAAATTTAACATCTTGTTTGAAGGAATATTACAATGATTTGAGTCAAGTTCATCGAGCATTCCGATTTCACAAACACAAAGCCATGATGAGGCATTAGAAAGTGAAGAAGATTGTCTTGAGGAACGAGTATCCGAAACTATAGAAAGCCATGATGATTCCCTGACGACAACAATATAAGAGGAACCATAAGAGGACTGTCATGAGGAACAAATTTTACATAGCCAAAGTTTCAACAATGACAAGGTTTGTTATGTATTCATTAAGAATGATATTTGTGCTAATATATCCTCGATGATTTTGGTTAAGGGGCCCAGCTTGGATTTGTTAATACATGGTATCACTTACAAATCATGGGGCCATATTGAAAAGGACCAAAATATTCATGGCCAAAGTTTAAACAAGAAAAAGGTTTGTCCTTTAATCAAAGATGGAAACATTGATGAAAATTTACCTTCATGCATTTCAAGGAAAGTTTGAGTTGGTTAAATGGCGAAAGAGACATCGAGGTAAATCGAACTTGGACTGACTTTTATGGAAGTTTTACTAATATATTAATTTGTGATTTGGCAAGTACTAGTAAACCCTTTTGGGAATTACAAGGGCATGCACATAAAGAATACCTTAGTTACCTTCCTCATTATTACGCATTTAAAAATGGTGGAAGGATAGGAAGGATGGACAAGCTAGTTCCACCTCAACAAAAACAAGCTACAAATGGTTATGAGGTATTAAAAAAAAATCGGTTTGAAAATACTAGGCTTAAAGCAAAGAAGTATATGTCATTGGACAACTTAATTGCTTGGATTTTAAAGTTAGATGAATAACAACTTCTTATGTTAATGGCATGATATTTGGTGGAAGTTCTTTTATGGTTGTGCATAGTAGAATATTCTTGATCTTAATAAATCTTGGTGTTGAAGTTAATTACTATTTTTTGATTGTGGAAACTTATTGCATCTCATGGATAACCTTAGTATTGCATGAAGACATCAAATTGGTTCTATGGAAAAAAATTTATGGCAGTGAGAATGGTAAAGATTTTATTGATTTTAATTACTGTTTTGGAAATAGTGAAACATATGACATCTTGAGGAAGTTTATATTGTTTGTTGACATTGATTGGATTCGTGGATAAGACATTTATGGCAATAAGGATAATCTCAATATTAAATGATTTTATGATTTCAAAAACTACTTACCTATGTGTGCATCATTGTCCAAAAATAAGTTGTTGGATTATTTTCCTTATATGATCCAATGCAAAAAGTGAAAGAGGAAGTTAGTGGTCAATACACTATTTTAAAAATTGTGTTTCCAAAATGGCAAGCTTGATATGACAACTCATAGAATTCGAAAATCACTCATAAGGAAAGTATTTGTGAGGTTCCTAGTAAGTCAAGTCAAGGAAAAGGCCATTCAAGATTCCATGAATGCATTGTTCTTTGGCTATACATACTCAAAGGTATTCTCAAAACTATATTTATGGAAATCATGGAATTAAAAACGGGTATCAACAACATTCCTAATCTATTGTTCAATTATGAGAGGTGGTTTGTGAATATCTTACTATTATTGGCCTACCACATTATACAAATGTTATTTGCTTATTTTATTCATGAAGATTTTATAGCTGAGATAAATTTCAAGGCCCACAACACATCTCCTTATTTAATTAAAGAATATTAAGAAGAAATCATTCTTTGGCAACACATACTTAAAGGAGTTCTCAAGATTAAATTTATGGTAATCATTATTGTGGTCTACATTATTTCTAACTCGAAGACAAATAAAGAGAATCTAATATTCAAGTTATTATTCAAGCATGGAAAGATGTTTATGTGAATCTTAACATCATCAGCCCATGATGATCCTTCTTTTTATGGTAATAAAGAATATGGTGACACAAGATATGATTCGAGGTCGAATCCTTTTCAACCACAATAGGATGATGGACTATGAGTCCATTCTATTATTAATCAAGTTTTCAAGATTAGCATGAAGAGATTCAAGGTCAAGCATAGGTGGAAGTCCAAGGACAATTGTGGAATATTTGATGGACTTTCCAAAAAATTGTCTTCTTTCTAACATTTGACAAGTGTTTGACTGTTTTGGTTTTCCAAACAATGTCATTTCAAAAAGAGTGCTTCATGAAGATTGTAGCTGACTTCCTAAATTTTATAGAATGGGTTGGATTGCTAAATTTGGAGTTCATTGGGCTATGGCCAAAGCCCACAGAACCGAGAGCAAAGATTAAGAAAAGTCCAAGTATCCAAGCTTAGAGACCAAGGAAGTCTATACATGGAAACTATCCATATGGCCAAGCACCAACAATGATTAGCTGCCAAAATATATCTAAATTTGGAGTAGAAGAAAGAAATATATTAATTAAATATTCTTTTAGTTAATTAACCTAGTTTTTATTAAGTATAAAATCAAATAACTTATTCTATGAGCCGATTAGGGAGTTGAATTTGATAATAGAAAAGCTTTGGCTTAATTTCAAAATTGGAGTGAATAGTTTTTCAACATTTGTAAGTTATTTCCAAAGTTCTCCTCGTGTGTGTTATATCATAAGATTAAGGTTACTTGTAAGTTGGGTAGCCTTTCTTATTGGCATGTACGTTCTTCATCCTTGGAGGGAGAGTGTATGAAGTGGTATCCAACTTTCCAAAGAAGCGTCATCAACAAATCAATCCATACGGGAGTGTTCATCCCAATTATTGCTATTTCTTGGGACATATTTTCTATCAAGCATATTTCCTAATCCATGGTAGATATTTACATAATTTTTAAAAGGATATTTTCTTATTTTATCCAAGAAGGCGTGGGCAAAATTTCAGCTCAAAAACTTTTAAAACAAAGGAGTTACAAGATTCCAAAGTTGGACTTTCCAAAAGTGAGTTGCAGCCAAAATAAGGAAACCTAATTTTTGGTTGAGCAGCTCGACCGATCCTGCGACCGATTCATCTACCGATTTCTCGAGACACCACAGTCCTATTTTTCAATCGACCTACTCGACCATACCGTCGATGGCTTTGTCGACAGCTGAGCCTGAAAATAGCAAACTTTGGTTGATCAACATCTTCAACACTTCAATAACATATTTTTATGTTATATTCTAATCCCCTTCCACTGGTGCATCATTAGGTTTGCATAGTGATCATGACAATAAACGGTGTGTAAAATAAATAACTCATAATATTGTGCAACAAATCCAAACAAAAAGTTATAGGTTTACAAACCAAGTATTAATATCCTCAGCCAATAACAATTTAAACCCTTTAAGCACCAATAGAAAGAAATGAGACGCTCCAACTTTGAGTTCTTAGCTACTCTTGCCTTTTCCTAGAATGGGAGGGGGTCATTAGGGCGAGTGACTAATTCAATAAAGATATCTAGACTAGATGCTATGCATACGAAAAACTGGTCTTTCTCATCTTTTAGAAAACAATGACATGATTCTCTTTTACCATACATAGATTTTCATTTGAAAACTTTTTCTCATTTTATAAAACAGGCCCAAGGCTATCAATGAGGCTTATATAAAAAACCTATTGTATACTTAGACAACTATACCTCAAAAATATGTCATCACTGTTTTTTCGATCTGAAAACGTTATAAGTGAAAAAGGGATGGTCACTCAATGACCCATCTGGCACTCATAAGAGAATAGGTGGTCATCTATCGATAGCAACACCTCATGAGGCAGAGGAAATAGAAATGACGGCAATCTAGAGATCTAGCACGTCACCCGAGTTGTCGGTGAGCTAAAGCTCCGCGACGACACAACCTATGTGATCAAATAAAATGGATAAGGTTGCCAGCGACAAATTGCTCCTCAACTAGCTACTAACAAGTTCCAACTTGACGAGGGTTGCCGACAAGTGGAGCTATCAACCGTCACGCCACCTGTCAAATGGAGCAGTACTAGGAACACAAAACTCAGTAACAGACAACCTTTTGATCCGTGTGACTAAAACCCTGGCCAGGTTTTGGGGCTCAAAACCCAAGGATGCATCATCACCGTCCCATCTACATTTTGACTTTTGGAGCTTGAAACTTAATGACATGTCATCAATGCCCCATCCCTATTTTTGCACGTACAAACTGTAATACCCCAAAATTTTTGTCATAATAAGTTTAGTATAAATATGTGAGGATTATTGAAGATTTATAGGATGATTTGCTTTGGTTTTGAGGAGTGATTAAGTGTGTATTTGATAGTTATTGGGAAGAGAAGTTAATGCATTGATCTACCAAGTATGTGAAAATAAGGAAAATAGGAGTTCTGTTGAGGTAGTTGTCGATCATAAGGGGAGTTGCGGTCAATCACATATATTGCAGAACATTACAGAGCATAAAATGGAATTGCAGTCAATCATAGGGAAGGAAGCTGATTGACCGGTGTGCATGCAAAATATTACAATGGCGAGCAAAATGTTGAGCGGTCGATCATGGGTTGTGATGGTGATCGACTGACTCCTCTAAATTTTTAGGATTTGTGGTTGATCAAGGTGGGATTTGTGGTCAATTGTGGCCTTTGAAGTTTGTATGGTTGGAATTTGCGATCAATCGTCTTCGTGAAGATGGTCAACTGGGAATTCATAATGTCACTTGAAATGTTAAATGATGTTGTCTTCTGATTGGAGTAAAGGAGGCTAGAACCTCATGGATTATCAGGCATCCCTCCACCTATTCCATCACCTCCAGATGGCTGGTGGAGAAAGGAAAGATCATGGGATATAAGGGTAGTGGTGAGGGAGATTTCTAGAGGAAGAACAAAAAAAAGACCAGGAGAAAATCAATGAGAAGAAGAGAGAAATCTAAGAGGGAGCAAAGATGAGTCCGGGAGAAAGAAAAAATAGAGGTGAATTCCAAGAGAGGAGAACTGTGAGGAATATTTGAGAGAAAGAGGAAGGGAAACAGTGAAAAAGGAAGAAGTCCGCGAGGAAGCTTCTGATGGAGAGAATACCTGGAAGAAGAGGAAGAGGAAATTGGAAACAGAGAAGGCTTCACATTGAAGGAAACTTGAAGAGGAATTGAGATAAGAAATGTGTATGTGTTTTCCCATTTTTCAAGAGGTAGATTTTGAGGATGTATTGCTTAGATATGTTGTTTTATTGCTCTCTATTGATGTTGTTGTTAAGCTGTTGATATGTTCAATGTTGGAGAATACGTTGTTGCTTTGAGGAATGCTCTGTTATTGATGAGGTACTTATAAACTTGTTGTTGATGGATCCTTGATTATTGTTGAAGTGCTGGATGCATATAAATTAGGAATAGAATGTCATGGTTGATGTTATGTTGTTGTGTTGGATTGTTGAAGTGCTAAGAATGTAGGTTTCATTTGCTACTGATAGAAGTTAGGTTTTGATCATGCCATTTCTTGAAGATGTATTGTTTTGATATTGTGTGATGTTTTTCTATTCTTGTTTAATAGATTATACAAACTGAGGATGTATTATTGGTTGTTGTTTGGTGATGTTGTTTGAAGAAAGAATAGGTTATTGATCATACTGTAATATGGAGATGTGATAATCATAGAATCGTATGCATTCATGCATAATTTTTTTTAAGAAAATGTAAATGGATTTCTCATGCATAAGTGTTTTATGACTTTAAATGCTACACGTTAAAGAATATGGAAAGATAAGTGCGAGTTTGTTAGTTTGTTCTCGATTGATGTCGAGACAGGCCGACCAGCAGTTGGTGAGGCCATTTAAGCGTTGATGCGCATGACCGCTAGTGCGTTTCGATTGATGTCGGAATTGATTGTTATGCATTGATGTGTACAACTACTAGCAAAGCTTTCGGTTGACGCCAGAGCTGCTTATACCAGAGGTGATGGGTCGTTGTGCATGGAGGTGCACAGCAGTTTGATTGATGTCAAGCCTTTATCACAAGACGTTATGCATTGATGTGTATAGCGGCTAGTGAGTCTTCGATTGATGTCAGGGCAAAGTGCATTGATGTGCATAGAAAAGAAAGAAAAAATCTAACATGAAAAGATTTTTATGAAAATTCATTACATGGCTCATTTTGCATATCATTTTTTGCTGAGCGTTAGACTCAAAGTTTAAGTATTGTGATGTAGGTATGCGATAGCGAGGATAGGAGCAATTGTGCGCTGCAGACTTGGTGGCTGGCGAGGCTAAAAGATTTTTGTCAATGGTTTTAAATTTGTAAAAGGATTATTGTGTAAGTTAATACATGTTTCCTAAACTGTAAAGTTTTTAATGTAAATATTTTAAAGAAAATAATTTTATTTATCATATTCTTAAATATTTTCTTTTACTAATAAAAGTCTTCTACTGTGATTTATAAAGAAAATGTCTTTCAAATTACAAGTTTTAAATGTACGAAAACTGGGTTGTTACACAAACATTCAACCTTCACACAGTAGAAGGTTTCGCAAGATATCCTTGTCATGCTTTAGTGCCAGAGTACCCAAAGCATTTAGAGGATTCATCCTCCCAACATATCCATAGATAATAAAAATAGAATACCATGTACGAAAAGTAAACGTGAGAAAACATACATATATGTAAAAACAAATGTGTTGTCGAAACAACCCCCATCGGGTTTTCAAGTGTGATATCCCACAAAATATCACTTTTTGAAATCATGATGTGATGCAATGCAAAAGGTATAGAAATCCCTACTTTTACAGCATTCTCTCTTGTTACTCAGAGCAACCATCTCTTCAGGAATTGTCTCACAATATCCAAAATCATTCGAGCCTAACAAACATTTCAAAAATATGAGAATTCTCGTCAATTAATTTCAAGGAATAAGTGGGAGGGTATTATAACAGGACTAGGAACCCAACAAGTGTGTAATTAACTCAAACATATGTGATTTGGCCTTCTACGGTCGACCAACAGAAATTTCGGGACAGTCTGTCCACTTTTCAATTGACCAGTTCAGTTCAGTTCTGGTCGATCAGCAGTCGACTAGTTTCACCTTTGGTCCACCAGCGGTCGATCAATTCACTTCTAGTCGACCAATTTAGCTTCTAGTTGACCAGTGGTTGATCAGTTTGGCTTCTGGTAGACCAAAATCGTCTCCGGCGTGATTTTTTCATTGGAAACACACTGTTTTCCCATTTTTTCACCTCAAATCGACAAATACTTCTACCTAGATTTCAAATAAACCAACATAATCCAGAGAGGTGACTTAGATTCGAGTTTTTAAGCTCGAATCCGAGGCCAAACAATTTCTGAAATTCAAACCCTAAATCAAAGGAGAAAAACTCACCGTCTCGCAAACTGTCTTCACAAGAGTTGTTTGCCTTGATGTGGTGAATGCGAATCCGAGGTCGAAGCTCCACATTCCTCTGGTTGGATTCCCTGACTTCTCCTGCGAGCATCTCTGATGTCGGCCAAGAGAAGGAGTGCCTTCTTCTTTCCCTCATTTTCTTTTATTATTTGTTTATATATATTAAATAAATCCAATCTAATTTTTTATTTCAATTTTGATTTGTTCAAAATGATAGCTAACATCGTTCTTTCAATCAAACTAATTCACCAATTCCATCTCCTTTGTTAATTTACCGCTTGGTAATACCCAATTTTATCGATTTGGACCATTTTACCAAGAATTTACATGTAATATCCCAAATCTTCATTGAGCTGTAAGCATAGCTTAAGTGATAATTTTTGGATATTAGGAGCTAAGTTGGACAAGTAAAGATATTAGTCAAGAGAAATGCATTTGGAATAAGTGAATTACGATACCCCATTAGGTTAATAATTGGCTTCAGAGAAGAATTGAAGTCAATTGGAGTTAGATTGGTTGATATTTATTGGTTTGAAGGTCAGTGGGACTATTAAGATAAAATATATTTGGACACGTTTAGATATTATAAGGTTGAAAGTATATGATTTATACTATTTTAGGACATATTGGATTTAGTGAAGAAGGAATGGTGGAACATTTGGTATACAATGAGATTTAGATAATTGAGAAGAGTGAATTAAAGTTGATTAAAGATATATATTTATTTATAGATAGGGTATAGAAAGGTGCCACGCTAAGGAGTTATCTGGAGTTTAAGTAAAAAACAATTAAACAATTGCTGGGAGACAGCGGTCGATCGGCAAGCTGTGATCGACCAACGTCGATCGACCGGCGTATTAAAAGACAATTTTATGAATGATTATTGATGGTCGATCGCTTGGAAAAGAGAACTACCGCTGAGATCAATCGCCATTTATGATGAATGTTTTGGAGAAGTTTTAAGCGATGAATGACAAACGAAGCATTCCCCGCAACGTTTGGAATTGAAAGAGACATTACTTAATGCGTCTGAAGTTAGAAAGGTTGACGTTATATGCGTTTGGTCAGTATTGGGTCACTTGTTAATGACAACGCACTACTGGTGTTGAAAGGATAAGTTGTCTGTAGCATATGGAATTTGAACAGGACTGCGTCTTACGCGTTAAGATAACAGTGGGTTGCTAGTCATTATGAGAGTGTTCCATGGCCTTCCACCTTTGAGAGGTTAATGGCATACGTTGAAGAGTCTTTTGTTGTCTATAAATTCAGGAGTGCAGCAACGAATTTTGGGAGGAAAAAGGTGTAGGGTTACTCTGCAAAAATTGGGAGAGAGAGAGAGAGAGAGAGAGAGTTATGGTTTTTTGATATTGTGAGGGTTCCAGTGAGTGAGAAACCGTGGTTAACTGAGAGAAGTGAGTTTGTGAGAAATCCTGACTATGTGAGTGCTTCTACGGGTCTTTGAATTGTTGAGTCTTTACTATTCTTGTTTGTCAAAGTCACAAAATGCAGTAATCAACCGTGATGAAAATCTTGAGGGGTACGTGTTCTTCTATTATTTCAACCTGTTAGTTATGGAACTGCGTAGTGATTAAATGATAGTGGTGAAAGTATGTGTTTTGGATTTGATAGATATACTACTATGGGATTTACATGATACTGGTTAAGTTATTCTCAGCTTGATAATAAGGTTTGTTGGAAGAAAATATTGGTTACTGCATGTAATAGGATGAATTGCTCTCCGCATGAATTAATGAATTAAACATATTGATGAATATTGTGTTGCTTACCTTATGGATAAGGGTTTTCATGATTCTATGCGGCTTTGATTGTCAATAGGTTTGGTTAGACTCTAGATAGATTAATTAGAAGTATTATATATGATAGATGAAAGTTAGGTTTGGAACTCCATATTAAGGTAGAGAAGGTAAAGGAATTATTCTGTGATGAGCTATACACTATTAGGATATTTATTTGTAAAGTTTGGATTTATGATTGTTCCATTTAAACTAAGTTTGTTAAACTATTATGATTGTCAAATAGGTTCTGTGAAGAAGAATAATTCTAAGTGTCAAACTCATTTAAGCTAAGGACTTCAGGTACGTGTTATTGCATGTGCTTTGTCTGAAATGACCTACTTCTCGGGAAATTAGGGTTTTGTTTAATGTTTGTTTATTAAATTCATAAGTTATGTTATTGTATGAAAACGTATATTATTTACTTGCATGTTTATTAGACTTAAGTTCAGTTCCTTAGATAGGACAGATCACGTTTTAAGAATACAATTAAGGAACACATTAGATAAGATTGTATGTGCACGATAACGTTAAGACTAAGAATCCTAAAGTACATGAAAATGGAATATACATAAATAACTATGGACCAGTTGGATACGCTCGGCACAGAAATCAAGATAAGAAAATAATTGTGGATAGGTTAGATACACCCGGCACAGATATCAAGTAAACGACTGTGGACAAGTTTGATATGCCCGACATAGATATCAAGTAAACGACTGTGGACCAGTTTGATATGCCCGACACAGAAGTCAACTGTGGTCCGGTTGGATACGCTTGACATAGATGTTTGTATGGTCTGGTTTAATACGCCCGATACAGAAGTCAATTGTGGTCCGGTTGGATATGCCCGACATAGATGTTTGTATGGTCTGGTTTAATACGCCTGATACAGAAGTCAACTGTGGTCCTGTTGGATACGCCCGGCATAGATGGTTATATGGTCCAGTTTAATATGCCCGACATATAAACAATGTTTATATGGTCCAGTTTGATACGCCCGGCATAAAAGCAAATGAAATAACGATAAAAGACATAAACAGTAAAAGACAGAAATAGTAATATGAAATAATGATAAAAGACATAAACAGTAAAAGACAGAAACAGTCAAACGAAATAACGATATAAGACATGAACAGTAAAAGAGAAACAAAATAGAAAACTTTATGCAATGTTATAGTAATTGTATGTGAATTCTATGTTTTGCGTTTATATCACTTACTGAGCGTTAGGCTCATAGTTAAGTCCCGTTAATGTAGGTAAGGAGCATATGATGGATAAAGTTGTTGATGGACGTAGCTGATGGAGTGTTGTTGTGTGGACGTTTGTGCTGTTAGCGACATTGACCTGTGGTTATGGCTCACGAAAAGGAATAAATGTTTTAAAAAACTTTTAAGTATTTTATGACTTCAAATAAATGTTTTAAGTTAATGTGTTTATTTAAATGTTTAGTTAAACAATGAGTTTATGGTATTTAATTGTAAAAGACTTCTGCTATATATTTTATATGATTTAGACTTTTGCTGTATATTTATGATTTTGGTTTTATTACGCAATGATTTTACAATGGTTTTAAAGAAAAGAAAATTTTTACACGAAAAAAGGTTATGGAATGTTACATTACACGTGGCTGCTACGTGACAAATTGAGTCTACTTTTCAACACCTTGACTGATTTTTATTTGAAAATTTTACATATAAAATTTATTATTAAAAATTTCACTGGTTTTATAAGACTCATAGATAAATCTATGATGTAGGTGATAACTATAATCTGGATGAAGAATGCATAGATTGATGATAGCAAGATTGCATTTGATGGAGCAAGGCTATGTTGAGCTTTTGCATTGTTTGGCGATTTGACCAGTGGATTATGACTCAAGATAATATGCTTTGTATAAAGTGTTTGAGACAAGAATGACTATTTTGTGAGACATGTTTTGTACTTGTGTAAAGGAATGAATAAACCTTTTATTTTTGTAAAGAAAAGTATTCTGCTATGCTAAGAGTTTTCAAAAGCAAGTTAAACGCACACACATATATAATAGTTAAGAAAACGGGCGTTACAATAACTCTCCAAATTTTCCAACTAAAGCTCAAGAATAGTATTCATCAAAAATTAGATTTAGTTGCTAAAAGTTCGTACATCAAATAATTCTCGAATTCTTTTGTGTGTGTAAATCATGAATGGATTGCTCTAGCTTACTCAAGTCAATAAAAAAATCAAGCCTTAAAATCAAGTGTAATGAGAATTCCTTTTATGAACTTATCTTAATAACAACTGAACCAAGGGATTTATTAAGCAAATGAAATTTTTATTTTTATTTCACCTTTCTTTAAATTGCCTTCTTACGTCACAATACCATTTTACACGAGTGTCAGCACTGGTAGTGAAGACCTCTAGTTAGTCACATTCAAGAAATACTCATCTTTTAAGGCAAAGTTTTTCCTAAAATAGTGGAGAATAATCTTTTGCTTTGTCCCTCTTTTTAAGTACGATTTCTGCCCTTTGAGTATCCAAATCGCTCATTCAAGTTGAAAGTGAATTCAGGGAATCGCAAAGTTTGTATTTTTCCCCCAAACTTACATATTTCAATATAATTCTTTTTCTAATCTTACAAAAATTCAGTTTACTATCACCTTAATTGAAAAATTTATAGAGTATAAAAACATCGAGTATGTTGTAGCAGATATAGAGTGGAAACAAAATGCTATCAACTTTTATATATATACTGCACCTGTGCATACACAAACATGATCAAAATATTTTCAGAGTAAGAGAGGTCAGAAAACTCTCCTCTTTGAGTAGAGGCTATTTCAGTAATCTGGTTATGTCTTCTCTGAATCAGAATCAACCCCCTTAGCTCTATTCTTTTCTTCCTTATGGTGCTCCTCTCTTTTCTTCCTCCTCTCAATCCAATTCTCCACTTCTCTCTTCCTCATGTAGGCATCTTCATCCAGTTCCGAGTCCTTAAAGCTTTCAAAGACTTGGAAGGGAAATTTAGGATAATGTTCTCATGACTGCTTAGATTGTCTATACAAAGACATCCTCATTTGTGTGTCTCTGCCCTCTACATAGTTCTAGAACCTCATTCTTGCCTCTCCATGAATTGTAGTATAAATATTGTGACATGGTTATCCATCTCCTGTTGGCTCATTGACTGTTCCATCAATTTGAGACTAACCTGAGGTTTTCTTGAAACAGAGACACATCTGCTCGTGAATGACGACGCACATGTTTATCTTTCTTCCTTCAACAATACAGTAAAGTAAGATGGCTCTTTCCTTTGAGATAGTTTGGACGTAGGCTGATGGTTGTAGTCGTGTCTTCAGAAAATGATACCACAACTTTGCTTTGGGCATGAGGGTGTTTCCCTGGATGATATACGTACCTTGAGCAGATACCTTTCGTTCTGTGCCTGGGTAGCAGATGGCATTAAGATCTATTTGTAAGAACTCTGGTGTGTTGTTTGCGAGAAGAGATCAGTATTCATTGGCATCATTTAGTCCATTTCAGCTGATTGATTCTTTCTAGACCCATACGAGCATTGGTTGCTTTGGGAAGTTTGCATAGAACTCTCACACGACTTTGATAATAGGTTCTTCAAGTTGCGTACAAAAATGTTTCTAGCCATGAGCATTAATGGAGTAGACTATCATTAGGTAGTCCATTGTGGCTGATGATTTAAGTATGAACCCTTTTTCTAGCGCAAATGCAATTTGGGTGAGGACAACGTCGTGTTTGGCCTTCATCTCCACCCACACGTCTCTTTTCTTTTTTTTTTTTTTAGTAAAATTAGAATCCTCATGCACCATTTTGTTATACCAAACCATCATATCCTAGTTTGGTTGGCATTATTTTCTTCCTTTTGCATGTACTCCCCCAAAATTCTCCTTGAAGATGTTTCTAAAATAAAAACAAATAAAAAAGTATTAGCTACGACTAACATTATGCATGCAACTAATCCTAAATGCATGATGATTAAAACACATAAAACCCTTGGTTGCCTCCCAGTAGCACTTTATTTTGAGTCTTTTAGCCTGACTTCTTCATCATTTAAAACTAAGCTTAGCTTGTGCAAGGAGATGAAAGTTTTCTCCTTGTTGAAAGCTCCATCATGATAAATTTTCATCCTCTGACCATTCACTTTGAAAGTCTATTTGGAGTTAAGATCAAGTATCTCTACTGCTTCATGGAAAGGTCCTGACCAGCGTGATTTCAGCTTACTTGGAAATAGCTTTTAACCTTGAGTTAAATAGTAGCACTAGGTACCTAGCCTCAAAATTGCATTACAAAATTCTGCTCTCGTGCCACTTTTTAACCATGTCTTTGTAAAGTTTTGCAATTTAATTAACTCCAATTCTAAGTTCTTTCTTTTCACTAAGCTGTACCATTCTCTTCTCACCAACAACTTGAGTATCAAAGTTTAACTTGGATAAAGAGCTTTGTGTTTTATGCTCTAACTCCATAGGTACATGACAAGCTTTCCCATACACGATTCGATATGGCAAGGTTCACAAAGGTGCTTTATAAGCCATCCTACATGCCCAAAAGAATCGTCCAACTTCAAGGCCCAGTCCTTTCTTGAAGGATTGACCACTTTCTCTAGGATTTTCTTGATCTCCTTATTTGATATCTTGGCTTTTCTTGGTATGTTATAGCAACCTAGTGTTTGACTCCATATTTTGCTAAAAGTGTAATACCCCGACTTTTTATATCAAAATTTAATAAAGATAAATTAAAAAGTAATTAGGGGTGTTTGGATTATTTAGATATTTATTGGAGTATTACCAAGGACGTAATCAATATATTATAATTTAGAAAAATTATTGGGATGATAATTAGGGTTAAAATAAAGTGAGATTAATTAGAGTTAAAATGTAAGATAATTGATGACGGAATTAAATGGAGAATTAAAAATTAAAGGATAAATGGAATAAGAATTAAAAGAGAAAAATTAAAAGGAAAAATGGGGGAGGAGAATCGGCTCGATTGAACCAGTATGAACCTGTTCGGTATGGAGGAAGGGATTAGAATGGCCTGCGGCCATAATTTCGAAGGGAGAGACGAGAGAAAGAAGGGAGACGAGGGAGAGAAATCCAGAGAGCAAACCGAGAGAACGACGAGAGTGCGGGAGGCAGAGCTCGGGCGAGGCTGAGCTTTGCAAAGGAGTTCGACAGAGGGAGGATTGTCCATCGGGCTATTGGTGTCGATGAGGAGGACGAATCGTGGGCTAGGGCTTAGGTGCGAGCGAAACCGCAAGCTGCGAAATCGCAGCGCCTAACTGGGACGAACATTGGCGATGTTGGGGACTTGATTTCGGACAGCAAGTGTGGTCTTCTCCGGCGCCGGCATGAGGTAAGTTCCCTATGTTTTGGTTCTCGGCCTCCAATGTCGAGCAGTGCTTGCTTCCTGTTCTGTTGCGTTTTTTGTTGATGGGAATTGTTGTGAAATTGTACTCTGCGGTTTGGTTTGTTCTGTAGTTGGAGTTACTGTGAAAATCACAGTGGCGATAAATGGCAAAGGCAATGAGGAAGATGAGAGAAGGGCAGTGTAGTGAAAGGAAGGATGAACGGAGGGTCTGTCCTCGGGTGAGCTTCTGTCTTCAGGTAATGCCTTGGCTTCTTCACGCTGTTATGAGATTTATGGGTATTGTGTGCTGTTGTTGACTTAGCTCTATATGTCTAAATGATCATGTTGGTAGCCATTGATGAGATTTGCTTTCTATAATTAGGTTTTATGTTCTTCGAATGGTTGTGTGAACTTCAGGCCGTGGGTTTATTTAGAGTGTTTATATTCTGATATGATTAGTGATTAGTTAGAGGAAGATTTTGAGATAAATAGGAATGTGTTCTATGAAAGGGAAATTTATGTGTTGTTGGATAGTGTCTTCTGTTGATGATGCTTGGTTTATATTAATAAAAAAATAAAATAAATGTTGAAATTATGCTCTGATAGTTGGATTGTAAAGTTAAGTGGAATGTTGAATGATGGGCTATATTATCTGTTATGTTATGGATTTTTAACTCTTTGTTGGATAGTGTTTAGGACTTTATGTTCTACAAAATTAATGGATGGTTATACTCGGTTAAATAAGTGCTAAGGGATAAGCTAAGAAAGTGTGGATATGTTTATGTGAGTCTACACTTAAGGTTGGATTATTATTTGGATAATAAACTGTAGAAGTGAAGTTAGCCATATGTGATTGTGATGGTTACCTGTTTAATGAATTTAAGGTATTAAAGAAGGATGGATAAAGCATAGAAAGGCGTAGTGTACGCGATGTAAGTTGATACTTATTGTGCTTTGGTCATCGGACCCTACATCACAAGAATTAGGAACTTGTTTGTTGATTGTTACTGCTTTCATAGAATATTTAGGTTGTTTACTACTTTACCAAAAATTGAGCATGTTTCGTATATTGTGTTATTGTTTGCTGACTGTTTATTAAAGTTAGGTTCTTTTAATGATATGTTTCATAAATGAGCATGATTAGATATTATTGGAATGATATGATAGAACTGTATATATTCACGAGAATCATGCATCATAGTTTTCAAAAGATATGAAAATGGTTTTCATGCATGATTTTGAAAAGAAAACGAAAAGTGGTGAAATTGATGCTCATACTTACTAAGTGAACAATGTTCTCAAGGGCTAATCACCCGAGCGAACAACTATCACTTAGCTGTAGGAATATCCATTGTATCATTAAATAAACGTAAAAAGGCATGTGGGTTCGGGAGAATTGATGACTGCCCATCGGTGGGGACATCATAGGATGTATCTCCCTATCAAAGTGACGGTTAACCACATAAACTCTAGGGTTAATCATTTCTCTTGTACGGAAATCCCCAACGTCTTCAACAAAAAAGGAATGGTGACGATCATCGATGGTGAGGCCATAGGATGTATCTCCTCGTCGGAGTGACAGATAGCCACATGACCATAGGATGTATCCATTCTCTCGGTACATGGAACATATAGGTTCCCTTCCAAAAAATGAAATTAAATAATAACAAAGCGAATAAACGTAAATAGACATGTGGGGGTTCGGGAGATTTGATGACTATCCATCGGTGGGGACACCATAAGATGTATCTCCCTATCGGGGTGATGGTTAACCACGTGGACTCTAGGGTTCATCATTTCTCCTGTACGAAAATTCCCAACGTCTTCAACAAAAAGATAATGGTGACAGTCATCGGTGGTGACGCCATAAGATGTATCTCTGGCCAGAGTGACGAATAGCCACATGACCATAGAATGTATCCATTCTCTCGGTATATGGAACGTATAGGTTCCCTTCTAGAAAATGAAATTAAAAGGGAAATGGAAACGGAAATGGAAAGATCAAGTAAAGTTAAGATCAAGAAGACTGAAAAAGAAATGAAATGAAATGTGAAATGAAAATGGAAAGAAAAGGAAAAGAAATAGAAACGGAAAATGAAAAAGGATTTGAAAAATACATAGCATGTTTATTTTATTTTATATCACTTACTGAGCATTAGGCTCATTAGTTAAGTCTTGTTGATCTAGGTATATGCTTGGAAATAGACAATCAATACTAGGAGCAGTTGATGAGGAATTTGCATGGATGAATCTTGTGGCTGGCTGGGCTAAAGAGTAACTGGTTTTGTAATTAATAAAGTAAACCGTTTAAGTTTAATATTTGTTTAATTTATGCTTCCGTTATGTTTAAAAAAAAGAGTTTATAAATGAAAGTTATTCCACTGCTAAAAATGTTTTAAACGACTATTATTGTAAAAGGATTTTAAGTAATGGATTTAACATTCGGTTTAAAATAAAAGTCCTACTCTGATTTTATAAAAGAAAAAGTTTTAAATTTTAAGCGCTTTTAAAAGGAAATAAAAACCAGGATCTTACGAAAAGCTTCTCTACTTTTTTGTTGTAAAAATGTGATTCTTCTTCACTGATAATGTGATTCCAAGCTCACCAAATCTTGTAAATATATTCTTATGCAAAAAATCTAATCACCACTTTAGCATCATTTATTGGCAATGCTACAGCTTCTACCCACTTTGAGATATAATTGACTGCCACAAGAATATATTGATTTCTGAATGAAGCTAGAAAAAGGTCTCATGAAGTTCATACCCCAAATATCAAATAACTCCACTTCCAGAATATTGTTTGGAGGCATTTCAAGTCTTTGCTAGATGTGTACAAAACTTTGATATCTCTCATACTTCTTTGTAAATTCTTTCTTTAATAAACTCAGCCAATGAACTTTAGTTGTTGTTCTTGTGCCTCCAATGCATCCTCCATAAGGTGATAAGTGGCAGTGTTGTAGGATGCCTACCTTTTATTAATTTGGCCCATATTTTTGCATAATTTGATCAACACACTATCAAAACAAGTAGGGTTCATTCCAGTCATAGAACTTAGCCTCATGCACACATTTTTTCTTCTATTGAGTTGAAATTTCAATTGGAATGATGCCACTAGCTAAATAGTTTACAATGTTTGCATACCAAGTGTCACAACCTGGAGGTGGGCCTAACAGAAACGTCGGGTCTAGTAACCTGATCTTTGGAGAGGACCCGATCGGCAGCCGAAGGCTAGGTTTGTAGTAGAAGACTTGAACACAAATCAAAGTCATAGCCTATACGAGATGGACCTAGATCCACATAGTGATTATGAGAAATAATAGCAAGAATATAATAAACATTGTGCACCAAGTCCAAGAGTCCAAACATCAATCCAAATAATTCTTATATAGATCCAAATAAGTACATAAGTCCTCACTAGGAAGCAAAATCAAAACAATCAAACAAGAAGATAGAGACAAAAGATATCAGCACAACATTGGTACTCCTAACCGCTCTTCTCCTTACTTGGGATAGATGAGGTCACTTGAAAACAACGATCAACATAATATTGTGCATAGATTTAAAATAATCTGAAATCATTTCCAACATTTGAGAAATCAGCCCCACTGGCCACTGATAAGCAGTTAGAAAGTGTTATTTTATACATAGACAACTAATATCAAAAGAGCTCCATTGAGTTTTTCACCATAAAACAAGTCTCAGTGAAAAGAGAGGATCATTCAAGGACTTTCCCAATCAAATGCACAGAAAGGAGGTAATCATTTCTGGGCAACACCTCATGAGCGAAAATAGAAAAATGATAGTGATCCAAAGATAGAGCAGTGTCACCTGGGTTGCTAGCTAGCAAGGCTCCGCGACGACACAACCCATAATATCAATAACCAAATACACCCTAATAAGGTTTAAGGATTTAAAACCCAAGGAGTACGTCATCACCACCTTATTACCCATTTTCTCATAGCACACAAACAAAACTTCTTCATGTAGTGGAAGATGTATTGGAATTTCTTTGGGATCCTTTGACATCTTGACCATCCAAAGTATCAAGAAAATTCATCCTCTCATATCAATAACAGAACAATCCATAAAATACCATGCACATAAATATAAACATATAAAACTCATGTATACATATGTAGTATAAAAATTAACGTATTGTCGAACAGTCCCATCAGTTTTCATACGTAGCACCACAAAATACAATTTTGAAAATCATGATGCAATTTTGTGCATAAAGTATAAAATCCCTACCTCGACAGAGGTTTCTCATTTTTTCAAAAGAGGCAGCAACCTCAACCACTGGTTTAGAGTCAACAAAATCATTTGAACTTATGACAAAGTCAACCGAATGAGTTTCTCTATCTAACTCAAAAACAAGGACAAAAAATGGGTCCTGTATCAGGTTTGGAACCCAAACTGGAAGAAACAGAACCGTGGCTTCAAACTTCAACGGGTATGTGGCACCGAGGTGTCAAAGACTCAATTCAATGTTTGACTCGCAGCCGGAATGCAAAAATAGTATCAGCAGATTTTAGACTTGCACACAAGTATCGTGCTTCCACTCTTTTGCTACACTCCTGCTACAGAAGCCTGTGCTTCTATTAGCAAAGTCTATGCTTCCGCGAACATGTGTCCCTTATTCCAGTAGATACATATGTCTTCAGGAAATTTAACTTCTATTATCATGTGCATTTCATAGAAGTTTGCCTTCTGCGCTTCTGTTGCAAAAGCTTGTGCTCCCATTGCTAAAACCGGCTCTCTCACAGACAGGTGTCTCTCACTTTAGTGGACACATGTGTCTAATGAAATCATAACTCCCACTATCACATGCATTTTTCTAAAGTTTGCCTTCTACGGACAAGCGTGTAACTTACTTCACCCCACTGCGGAAGCCTACGCTCCCATTGTGGAAACATTCACTTTTGTAGAAACATGTCCTCTATGGAACCTTTCCTCCCACAAACATCAACGTTTCTATGGACATCTTTGCTTCCGTGGACGTGTGTCCTTCATTGATACTAGTGTCCCGCAGAAGCCTATGCTTCCACAAACATGTGCGTAATGTAGAAGTTGCCTTCCATGGACATGGACATTTTTGTAGAAACCTGTATTGTGTAGACCCAAGCGTTTTGCTATCACCCATGGGATGGAGCTCCGCCGCAAACCTGTTAGGAGTGCCACATTATGCCAGTTCTCACCTCCAAACGACACGAACTCTCGCATAGACTCCAAATTCGTCCCACTTGCAAGGTTAAACCATGGATTTTGAGATCTCAAGCTCGAATTCAAAAATCAATTCGGAGACTCAACTTTAACATAAAAATGGATTGAGAAAATGGCTCACCCTCAGAGTCTCTTCACGTATATTTGGACGTTAAGATCTCACAAATAATTCTCAATTCTCACCATTGTCAAAGTTCTCACTTCACTCACGTGCACTGTTTCAATGTAGCTAGCTGCTGAAAATAATGAGGAAAATAGGTTTTCCTTTCCACCTTATACCAATTTACCCTATTTAACCCTAGGCATCCCACAATTCACTTCGGTTGGCTATTTGACCAAAACCTTACACGTTGTCAAACTTAATTAGATCATGAGTAAATTTCAATCAACACAAAGCACGTTGACCACGAGTGACGTGGAAAGCTTACATGGCAATCTATTCATCATAAAAAAAGTATTCTAGTTTTTACACCAAGGAAGCTTACTCATCTATACCCATAACAGTTTCTCATCAGGAAAACTATCAGATATCAGGATCTCATCTTTGTTTTCAGCTCCATCTTCTAATTTGGATAGTTGGTCAACAATTTGATTCTTAGTTCCTTTTCTATCTCTAATCTCCAAATCAAATTCTTGCAGTAAAAGCACTCATCTTATAAGCCCAAGTTTTGCATCTTTCTTGGCTATATGATACTTTATTGCTGAATGATCAATATACACTATGACTTCGCTTCCCACTAAGTAGGCTCTAAACTTCTCAAATGCAAACATTACAACAAGAAGTTTCTTTCTCTATGGTTGTATAATATTTTCATGCATCTGTTATGGTTTTACTTGCATAGTATATTGAACGAAAGACTTTATTCTTTCTTTGTCAAAGTAGTGCTCGAACAACGTAATCCATGGCATCACATATCAATTCAAAAGGTACATTCTAGTATGGAGCTATGATTATTGAATCTATTACTTGTCTTTCTTTCAAATCCTTGAAAGCAAAATGACATGTATTAGTAAACTTGAATTTCATATGTTGCTATAGTAATGAGCACATATGATTTGATATTTTGGAGAAATCTTTTATGAATCTTCTATAAAAGTCTAAAAGTCCAAAGAACCTTCTAATTCTTTTCACTGATGTTGGGGGTGACATCTTCTCGATCACTTCAATCTTCATTCTATGAACTTCTATTCTTATTTTTAAAACTTTGTGGTCAAAGAAAATTTCTTCAAGCACCATGAGTGACATTTTTCCCGTTTAAAACAAGATTGGTTTCTTGACATATATGCATAACCTTTTCAGGTTTTGTAGGTAGTCTGTAAAAGAATGTCCAATGACAGACAAATCATCCATAAAATTTTACAACCATCATGCACTTTTTAAAGATTGTTGGTGCATTGCATAGGCCGAATGGCATTCATCGAAATGAAAATATTCCATATGGACAAGTGAAAGTGGTCTTCTCTTGGTCCTTTAGTGCTATAGTAATCTAGTTGTAGCTTTAATAACAACCCAAAAAGCAATAAAACTTCTTCCCACCTAATCCATCCAACATCTTATCGATAAAAAATAGGGAAAAGTGATCCTTTATGGTGATAAATTTTCTATAATACATATAGATTCTTCAACTTGTAACATTGCATGTTAGGATTAGTTCATTTTTGCTATTTTGTAGCACAGTGGCTTCTTTCTTGGGCACGCATTGGCCTAGAGTGACCCAAGTTGTTGGATATTGGATAGATTATGCTTGCGTCTAGCCATTTGATTTTTTCTTTCTTCACAACCTCCTTCATAATTAATTTCAACCTTCTCTTTGTTCTATTGAGTTGGTGTAGCAATCTTCCAGTAATTTTGTGCATGTATATTGAAGGGTTGATTCCTTTTATGTTAGTGATGGTCCATCCCATCCCATTGCCTTCTTATGCTTTTTTAGAATTTCTAATAAATCATCTCCTCCTTTGTTGTGAGATTGTGTAACGACCCCTTTCATACTTTTACTTTAGATGTAATCTCTTTTTTTGTAAAATGCATAGCGAAAGACTTTCATTAAGAAAACACATAGAATTTAAAACTTTTCTCTTCAATAAAAGCCTTCCAATAGAGTGCATAGCAGAAGACTTTACATTTTAATACAAACATGTTCCTTAATGTTACTATGATGAAAACATTCATTCTATATCATGAACGTATCATAACCATTATCATTATCACAAACCATATTTCATATAAGTCTAGAAAACAGTCATTAGAGCATTACTTAAAATATGCTCCTAAAACATTTTTACTAGTATCAAAATCTGATATGTAAAAACATTCTATTATGAGCTATAACCCATCGGTCAGTTTGCCAACAACGCAAAATGCTCAACATAACAATACTTTTTCAGTTGTATCCTTCCTATTTTCATTTCATAAGCCCTTATCCACAAATATGATCCTCATCTACCTCAGAAGACATACACTATGAGTCTAATGCTCAATAAGAGATAGAAATATATGCAACTTTGTAAAATGTATGCAGTTTCTATTTCATTTTTCCCTTACCTTTACTTTACCTTTAGCTTAACTTTACTTTCACTTAACCATCCAGGCGTTGGAGGTATAACTGTATAAGGGAGAGTGACCCTCATGATCCACTTAGGACCATTGTCTCGAACCTCATACCTCACAATGTCTATTTTTGTTTATTTCTGTTTTATTCTATTTTCCATTAGTTTCACTTACCCATCCAGGCGCTAAAGGTATAACCGTACAAGAGAGAGTAACACCTCTTGACCCACATGGGGCAGCCATCTTAAGAACCCATATCTTGTAGCGTCTATTTATGTTTATTTTTTGTACATTTTCAGTTTCCTTTTCAGAACATATGCATAAACCATGTCAGTACATTTTCATCAAAACCATGATGCATGAATATGCATACAATTCTATCATCCTATCACACGATAACAATATAATACTTTACATTTCGTCATTTACTCTTTCTAATCAATCATCAAACAATCAATATTTTAATTTTTCCAAAGAATTAATACTACCCTCATATAGCTCTTAAGATATTAATAATCACATGATAGCTTACCAACAATTAAATCCTATCATAATACTAACCTCACATATACAACATATCAAACAATTCCTAAATTCTTGTGATGTAGGCAAAAGGGTCAAGAACACACAATATCTCTTACCTGAAGCCATTACTATAGTTCCAATCACTTAGAAATATCTTCTTGTATCACAAAACCTAAACACAAAAAAGCTTTCATCAATAGCTACTCAATTGCATAACAATTAAATTATGCACACCAACTACGGTTTCTTTCCAATTTTCACTCATCTTTAACTATCCATAGCTTTATCCATACCTAACCAAATTCATTAATTCTAGAACCTATCTCTCCCTTAAGATGCCTAGAAAAACATACTTACTCAGTTTTACTTAAAAGTTTCATGAAGATAGGCAACATACATCAAACACCCTAACCACCTGATTACACTATTTCCCTCATTTTCCATTCTTCTTTCCATCACAACTTTCATAATCTTATAGAATTCTTAAGAAAATCATAAAATAACCCTTGATACCTTTGAAGTTCTAAGAGAAAGAGAGAAATAGAGTTCTTGAGTGCTTCTTGCTAAATTTGCCCTTTCTTTGAAGATTTCTCCAGTATTCAAGTCTTTGTCTTCGAAAACCTCTCCTCTAACATCAAGCTGAAGGTGTGTCTCAGTTAGATGTGCAAATGGGTTAGCCACCCCCCAAAACTGAAACCAAAACATAGCGTTAGACTTTAATTCAGGTGAATTTTCATATTACAAGTCGACCATTTCTCAATTACTGGTCGACCGCAAACCTACCCGAGGCTCAACTATTCTATTTTGTCACAATTCTGGTCGACTTTTTCGGTTGACCGCCCACATACTTCTGGTCGACTAGCAAATAGCCCAAGAGCATCCATATTTCAATTTGCTCTATATCTAGTCGACCAAAATCTTGACCCTGGTCAACCAAAAATTTATCTAAAGCAATTCTACTTAATTTCTCGCAACTTTCATTTCCATTTCATCATCAATTCATCTTTTCCAACTATAATTTCCATTAAACTAGTACCCCATAACTAATATTATCATTATAACATCTTATACTTAACACGATAAAATTTGGGGTATTATAAATTGGAAGCAACAATTACAACTAGAGTATTTTTTTTGTCCAAGATATGCATACTTCAAGTGTGCAAGTAGGGTTTTAAGTTCCAGCTCAGATAGTTCCTTGATTGAAGATGTGACTTGTTTCTTTTCTCTGCAATATTTCTAGGGACTCAAACTATTTTTAAGGTCTGCTATAGACTTGATTGCTTCCAAAACAATAGTGTTTAATCTATCATACAAATCTTCAGCTTTAGATAAGCCTTCTCTACTATTATTTGTAAAGTCTCAAGTTTGAAAGGCTTTAATTGTGGAAAAGTCTTCTAATTTGTCTAACAATTTCATTGCTCTTTGCACATTAGATGTGACTTGTTTATCATGGATGTGCATTGTCAATTCTCTTTTTTTGTACATCAATAATGATTTGTCTAGTGGCAAAGAATGGTCTTCCTAAAATTATTGTAATATTACAAATAGCTTCATAATCCAAAATTATCAAATTTGCAAGAAATATAAATTTATCCACTTTAACCAACTCATTTTGTAACACCCAGAATTTCGTCGTATTAATTATGCGAGGACTATGATTAATGGATGTTATTAGTGGTGGTTGATTTATGATTGTTAATGGTATTGATTATCAAGGATTAATTGATGATAAAATAGGGATGGAGGTTTGATGCATAAGGACTTAGTTAAATTGGTTTTGGATAGATTTGTGGTCGACCGGGGTAGGGGTGTTGTTGACCAGTTCAAAGAAAATTCATGTTCCCATGGGAGGGTACAAAAGTCTTGATTGCATATCAGGAAGCTCTCGGGTTGTATCACAGTCGACCGGTGCTCTAGATGCAGTCGAGCGGTTCAAAGATAGTAAGGAATGTGTTGGTCTTAAGTAGTTTTATGTTCACTCGACATTAAGAGTGTTGTCGATCGAGATCCAAGGCAACTCCAAGTATTCGTGAAAGCATGGATGACTGTGCCATGAAAATATGTTTGGAATCTCTTGGGTCATTGTGCAGTCGATCGGGTTAAGGGTACGATCGACCAGACTAAAGGAAGATTGTAATGTTATTGCCTCTGGTTGAAATGTGGTCGACCAAACATAAGGTTGTGGTCATCTAAAATAGTGAAAAAAATGACTTTTTGATAGAGGTGTTTTTACGGCAGTTGATCTAGCAAAGGATTTTCTTTGAAATGTGAGGGAGCGATCGACCAGAGTTGTGGTTCGGTCAACTGAGAATGTGAAAGGTCGCATTGTGACAACCCTAATTTTACCCGTATCTACTCAACTTAAATTTTCGAGTAAAATTTTCTTTTTCTTTTTATATGCTTAAAACGTGTAAGGGAAACTTAAGTTTAACTTGAAAATCTAAGGAACCCAATCAGAGCTGCATCAAGTTTATTCCGCGCACTTTATCATTTGCAGACTTATCTTCATTGTTGAATGTCCGCTTTGATCCTTTTCCAATTATATGTACATCCACTTGTGATTGAGTTTGACTATTCCTTTCTCAGTTTCTGTTCCATTTCCTTCTGTCTAATAACTAGCATCTCCTTCTCCTCGATCTCCAAAGCTTTTGTTACTATACTAGAGTATGGCACGTCTTCAGTACCATGTATCTTAACTCCTCGATATATCTTGGCTTTAAACCTTTGAACGAACTTGGTACACCTTAAAACCATTGGTAGCTACTAAGTGCCTAACAAATATGGATAGTGCCTCAAACTTCACTAACCCACCTAACTTCTAAGTCCAAGCTATTTTGTTAAAATACATATTAAGGTAAATATCCTTAAATTGTGTCCAAGTTATTTTTCTTATGTCTTGAGTTGTCTTAATAGTATCTCAGCAAAATTGAGCATCCTTCGCCAACGCGAACACAACACAGGTAACATTCTCTTGTTCTTCAATCTTAGCATATTTGAATATACTCCCCTTCTTGTGAATCCATTTCTCTGCACCCGCTGGATAAGAGATATCACCTTCAAAGTATGGTGGCATTGGTTGACATAACCTCTCACACCCTAATTCTCTAAGAGCCATCAGTTATTGGGTTCTCTTTTCTTCCAATTCCCTACTCCGTTCCAAAAACAACTGAATATGGCGCTCCAACACTTCTTCCAATCTACTAATCATTGCGTCTCTTAAACCAATGCTTTGAATTGTTTTCTCATCCATTTTGTAAGGTAGCGATTACTTTCACTATGGTATACCTATCCATCTGCCCTATTCTTAAGATTTTAGAATTTTATTTATTTGTCTTTTCCTCCTAGTTTCTGTTGTCATTCTACCTTCCTATAACAATGTTGTACTAGTTATTTCTAAGTATTAAACTAGTTGTCTTACAGGAATTATATCAGGAAGCACCAAGACTTATCACTTTCTCTCTACTAATTTAGAGTCAAGACAATCTATAATCTATGCATAACGTACAACTTTTAATCTATGTATAACACAAGTAACAGAGTCTATCACCTTATAAAGTAAAGCAATATTCTTACAGTCAATGAAGTATTTCCACATTGTGACTTGTGCTGGTAGGTAGTATACATAACCAAATTTTAAAACACTTGGCTCTGATACCATTTGTAACATCTCGTTTATTCTTACAATTTAAAACTCATGATTTTTTAAAACTTTTTCTTTTAAAATCACAGCGGAAGACTTTTCATTTGAAAACTAGCTTAAACAAGAAGTGCATAAATAGACTCCTTTTTGTTAAACCATTTATCACTTGAAACATGTCATACTGTAAAGATTTAAAACATTTACAATAGAGGAAGACTTGTATTTACCATACCAAAAGGATTATACTCAATTTGAAAACTTCTTGATAAAAATGAAATACTATAACAAAGGTTTACTTTCCTAAAAAACATTAATACCAAACATTACATTTCTTCTTTAATCTCTTAGCTTAACTAGCAGCCAAGCCCACAACGTACAAATGTCTCATCAACTGTTGTTATCATTGATCCCTTGCATACCTACATCATAGGAGGAATAATCAGCTTATTGTCTAGTAAGAAATATAATCATAAAATGCAAGTGTAACCTTTATGACAACTCAACATGCTTAAGTCTGATATATCTGTAAGTTGGGTGAGAGCAACCTCTTCAATTTCTGAACTCAGTACTTGAATTTGTTTTTACGTGAAAGCAACCTCTTAAGTACCATTTGTAACATCTCGTTTATTCTTACAATTTAAAACTCATGATTTTTTAAAACTTTTTCTATTAAAATCACAACGGAAGACTTTTCATTTGAAAACTAGCTTAAACAAGAAGTGCATAAATAGACTCTTTTTTGTTAAACCATTTATCACTTGAAACGTGTCATACTGTAAAGATTTAAAACATTTACAATAGAGGAAGACTTGTATTTACCATACCAAAAGGATTATATTCAATTTGAAAACTTCTTGATAAAAATGAAATACTATAACAAAGGTTTACTTTCCTAAAAAACATTAATACCAAACATTACATTTCTTCTTTAATCTCTTAGCTTAACTAGCAGCCAAGCCCACAACGTACAAATGCCTCATCAACTGTTGTTATCATTGATCCCTTGCATACCTACATCACAGGAGAAATAATGAGCTTATTGTCTAGTAAGAAGTATAATCATAAAATGCAACTGTAACCTTTATGACAACTCAACATGCTTAAGTCTGATATATCCGTAAGTTGGGTGAGAGCAACCTCCGCAATTTCCAAACTCACCCCCCATTGAGTAAGAGCAACCTCTTTAATTTTCAAACTTACTCAAACGAGCTGTTTTCTACGTGGGAGCAATCTCTTCAATTTCCAAAAGCATGTAGAAAACGCTATTTATTATCTTCATTATTAGCTCATGAAATACATTACGTGCAATCCTACTAACATGTCTACATGAATGTCACACACAACAGTTCATATATCGCAAACAATATTACAAGCAACTAACAAACATTAAATATGCTTCAACTATAACATTAATACTAAACACGTTTCTATTAACATATTACATTATAATACCATACATTTATTTCTCTATCCTTAATGCATTACTTCCAACTTATTCTTTAACAGCAAGGGTACTAATCTATGACTACACAGCCAAAACTACACAAGGAATCCTACTCCTGTGATGTAGGTC
Organism: Begonia loranthoides; assembly: GCA_022433065.1. Taxonomy (NCBI): domain Eukaryota; kingdom Viridiplantae; phylum Streptophyta; class Magnoliopsida; order Cucurbitales; family Begoniaceae; genus Begonia; species Begonia loranthoides. The sequence goes on along the minus strand of CM039486.1, from coordinate 21,987,351 downwards.
CTTACGGACAAATCACACAATATTGCTTACCTGGAGTCTTTAGCTTTAACAAGTTATCACTTAGAGTTATCCTTCGCTAAACCTAATCACAATTAACACATATAGCTATTAATAATTACTTTTCAATAATAAAGTCTTCTAGCTTCAACTAACATGCTTAGTATTTTCCTTAGTATTTTCCACCTAACCTTTACTTAACATTTCCTAACTATTCTAAAACTAATATGTAACTACATCATTTTCTTCCACCATTCACCGATATACCCACCAACAATTCCAACAAAGTATATTTTTCCAATCATATCTACCAGTTCAACTTAATCATTTTCCAACAACCACCTTATTATAATAATCCAATTAATTTACGCCAATATACTTCACATAATACAACTAACAACCTAAACCAATAATCATATATTCCCATGAGTATTAAATCTTCAATGATACATGTATTCAATATATAATAATCATATAGTGACTTTACGCACATTTCCCACTTTATGCATAATAGGTTCTAGGCTATTTCCATAAACACAATTTAATAGAGTTAAACCAAGAACATACATGTCCAATATATCCAACACTATCACTTAGAAAAACCAATATCTTATTCAGGAGAACCTTCATACCTGAAACATCCTTGTTACATGAACAATCCAGAGGCTTAGCTTCACTTTTCCTCACGAACAATTCCATCACAGCCGCAACATTCCTTTCTAATCAAAACCATGCAACCCATCCACTGTTTCTCACAAATCGCTTCTCTCTCTCACCCATCAAACCCTAGAACCATCATCCTTCATAAGCACAAAAACCCCACACTAGCTTTCTCCTCACTGTTTCTCGCTTCTCACTAACTCTCAAACCCCAACAGTTCAATAATCATAGGAGCACCAAACCATCTTCCTCCACTGCTTCACACCCTAACTCACTGTTTCATTCACTCACAATCTGCTCTCCAAGTTTTGGCAGAGTTTCCCCCAAGCATTCTCCTCCCCTTCACATCGCTCTCTTCATCTCAATTTATAGGCCACGACAACTAACTCTTCCTCATCCAGACGAACATAAAGGCAACGGGACGCATCCATTAACGTCCATCCAGACGCTTCAGATGCAGACTCTCCATATTCAGGCGTAAGTTGAACCTTCCAGACGACATTCAAGATTTGCGGTTTGATAATTTCTTTAGTTAGCATATCAACCGCAAATCAGCCAATCAACAGCAAAATTCTTTGTTTCTGAATTGTGGACGATTGCGCCAGTCATCAATACCATGCCATGCGACCGCCCCAATCGACCGCAGAATACTTCTTCTTCAAAATTATGTTGATAACACGTTATTCCTTAATGTAATGTGACACATAAGATATATATATATTTTTTACGTAACGTTACAACCTCATGATTTATTACTAATACTACTACTCACCACTCTAGCTATCATCTTCTAAGTCCTCATTTTGTTCTTGTATCTCATAAACAACCCTATACCAAGATCAACATGTACTAAATCTATATATATAAATATTTGAGCACCTATATCATCAACTTATTGTCACGAACCGAAAGGGGGCCAGACAGAAACGCCGGGCCAAACGATCTGGTCTTCATGGAAGACCCAGTCGCCTAGCCCAAGGCTTGTTAAATTATTACAGAAGACTTGAATAAATACCCAGCCGCGACCCACTTGTGATGAGCCACGATCCATATAATGATTGCGAGATTAAAAGTAATGCGGAAATAATAACTTAAGAATTCAAGTACTGTGCATACAAACTAGGAAATCCAACAACCAAGTTAAATATTTTTACAATCATCCAAATTAAAAATAATTAGTCGTCTATTGTTATGCTTACCGATGGATAAGAGTTTAACTAAAGTATTGAAAGAAATGAAACAAAGTCTTGAGTCTAATACGTGCAAGTCTAGTTAACCTTCTCTTTACATGGAGTGGTGGGAGTCGTGGGGTGAGTGACTAGCTCAGTATGGAATTTATACTAAATACTATGCATGTGTAAAACTTATTTTACCTTTTCTTGAAAACCATGAGTTTCGGGAAATCATGCACATTTTAATAAAACATTGAAATCATTTTCGTCTCAAGGAAATCAGACCCAAAGCCTCCGACGAGGTTTAAGAAAACATGGTTGTATATATAGACAACTATAGGTTTAAATACTCTCGTCGTGTTTTATACCGAAAATCGTAGTCCGTGAAAAAGGAGGGTCACCCAAGTACTCCTCCAAACAAACGCATAGAAAGGCGACCTTTAACGCAAGCAGGACCTCATGAGGCAGGAGGAAGAAAAATGACAGCGGTCCGTAGACAGGGTCCGTCATCCGGGTGGCCTGCGAGCACGCTCTGCGAAATTATACCCGTAGAAAAAACACCATGATCAGGTTTAGGGATTTGCAACCCACGAAAGCAGTCAACACCTTCCCAAAGTCTCCTATTGCACACAGCGTGCAAACAAAACATCTCCACGCAGCAGGAGATGTATTGGGGGTGTCCCCTTGATACTTTGACGCCGAGACCGTACAAAGTGCCAGGAGGATTCAGCCCAAACAGTTTATAATCATCATATAAAAACATGAAATTCAATGCACAAAAGTAAACGTGTAAAACTTTTGTACATATATAGTATGAAAAGCTGACGTGCTGTCGAACAGTCCCCGTCAGGTTTTTCATGTGTGGTATTCCACAAAATAGGGTTTTATTTTGAAAACTATGCAATGCAATGCAAGCAACTAAGTATAAAGCCACTACCTCGACAGCGATCTCTCCTTTTAACTGGAGGAGCAATAACCTTAGGTACCGGCTCAAGGTCCTCAAACTCGTCAGAGCCTAAAATATGTCAAACACAATAATTGAATCAAAAACCGCGAGAAAGAAGTGGGAGAGCCCAAACAAAGCATAAATGACTTATTTAATATCCCCAACAAGATACTCGGTAAACTAACAGTGCATCAACAGTGTGAACAAAAGATCCCTCAACGTGTATATTTGCACTGTAATTAATCCAACGAACATCATCCCATTTTCTATCCATTGGTTATTTGCACAACACAATAATTTAACCAATAGCAATCAGATTTTCCAAATGGGCAAGATTTCCAACCCAACTATTTTTAAATCCTCAATATTTATCTCCAAAGATAATTTCTCACTACAATTAAAATCTTCAAGTTCACCAATGACCAAACTAACTGTGTACTACATAGCAGGTATTAAACACAGCAAAACTGAAATGGAAATAATCCTAGCTTACGGCATTCCCTTTCAAAACCGTAACAACCCGGCCAAACTACAATCCTTGGCCTTCCTACATCAATGGCTAACATAAATCAAATATAAACCCAATACAACAAGAATCAGGAATTCATCACCCAATCAGAAATCCAAAGCAGAACCAATGTAAAGAACAGATCCAATCAACGATAAATTAGTCTCCATCCATTATTAATCAAGACAGTAGCATTTGGCATTCTAGAGAAAAATACAGTAACATTCCCAAAAATTCACTACACAAACTGTAATCCATCATTCAATCTGAAGTCCTTTACTGAATCAGAATCGGGCGTTTCAAAACTCACCAAAAATCGAAGGAAGAATCCCCGCTCGACGGACAGGTTGCTCTCGCCCGAACTGTCCGTTCGTAGCTCGCCAAAGGACTGCTTCTTGTCCAACCGAAATGTCCTTGGACGGAGCTCGCAGTGGCTGGAAGCTCAAAATCGTGAAAAACGCACCAAACATTGACGAAAATGATCAAGTTGAACGGTTGAAAACAAAACTAAAAAAACCCTCACCTCAGTCGGAAAATGGAGAACGGCGGAGCGTCGGCTCTGTCCTTACCGTCCAGAGGCGTCGCTGGAAAGTTCTCGGTCGAACGGCTCACCAGCGCGTTCGAAAATGTCGGACCGTCTCTCCTCTCGCTCGGACAGGGTCGCTCACCTGTGCACGGAGCTCGCCGATCGTCGTCGCTTCAGTCAGCCTCTCCTTGTGAAAGCTCTCTGGCGGCCAAAGGAAGCAGAGACGAGGAGGGAAGAAATAAAAAAAAAAACCTATTCCCTTTCTCAAATTTTGCCAGCGGGTGTGTTCTTTCTCTCCCCTTCATTTTATTCTTTTACTTTCCATTCCTTTTATTTTAATATTTCCTTTCCTTTATATTTTATTTCATCCTTTCTCCCATCTCTTTCTTCTTTATTTTTTTAATCACTTTCTTTTCCCTTTTCATTTATTTAATTCCATAATTCTTTTATTTTCTTATTTCCTACAAATATATATATATATCAAATATCCATAACATACATTAATTTATCCATCTCCAACCTCTCGGACTTACACTGAACATTGCCCAATGACATTTGCCGATCCAATTTAATTAACTAAATTCACCTCTTAAATCAATTTTTCATTCGGAAATTTTCAATTTCCACCGATTTGATTAATCGACCAAGACCAAATATTACCGTGAAAATTTACCCGCGGAATTTACTCTTGAAAATTCTCGGTTTTCACACTTATACTATATATTTTACTATTCATCCTTCACCCTTATCCTAGTCAATTTCCAATAATTAATAAGAACTTTATCATACTCAAGCTTTCAATTTTTATAATATTCATACAATATCCAAATACATCCAAATATATTTTCTCTTACTAATTCCACTAATTAGCAATCTAATTCATCTTGTCCTATCAAACTTCAAATATCCCCAACAATTCTCCATAACCTCAATCTTTCCTTTAAGTTAATTATGAACATAACGGGGTATCATACATAACGAGGTATCATAATTCACTTATTCCAAATACGTTTCACTTGACCAACATCTTAAATTACCCAAGTTAATTCCAATAATCCTAAATCATCCCAAACTATCACTTAAGTCGTATGCTTAGCATAACGAAAATTTGGGATATTACAAAAATTCATTCTTTAGTCATGTCATAAGTTAAAACAATAAACATTTTTACAAATTCATTTACATAAATAGAAAACCAATTACATTTCCTTTCATCCTTTAGTTGAGTTACCCACAAGGTCTGCAACGTGCAAATCCTCCATCAATCGCTTCTTTTCTCGATACCGTGCATACTTACATCACAAGACTTAAACTATGAGCCTAACACTCAATAAGAGATAGAAAATATGCAATGCACGTGCTTATGCTGATTTATTAAATGTATGCGCCATTTATTTTAGAAAGGAATCTATCCTCTCTCTTTATCATTTATCGTCATATAACAGTTTAGAACATTGGAGATTCTTAGTCTAGGAGAAAAGATACATCCTATGGTTCATCTTGGGCAGAACCGTCACTCAATCCCAACAAGGGATGAGATACATCATCATGTAGTTCTCTCAAGTAGTACTGTCACTAATCTCCCTAACCGCCAATGTCTATTTACGTTTGTTTAGTTGACTTCATTTACATTTAATGACACAATGGATAACCATTCAGCCAAAATGAATATTGTTCGCTTTAGGTGAATTCAGCCAACACAGACTTGTTCTTAGGCTAGCGTCTCATACTAATAGCCAAAAACATGTTCACTTGGTATGGATAAGCACCCATTTATCATTTTCATTATAATGCCTAAAACAATTTTGTACATTTTCAAAACCATGAAGCATGAAATGTATATGAATGCATACGACCTAACATATTCTAACATATCATCAATACGACCTCAAGCCATGAACATAATCCTTTCTATTAAACAAGAACATCAAAATATCAAACAATACATCCTCGAGCAATAACATGGTCAAGAACCTATCTTCTATCATCACAACCATCATGTATCAAACAACCAACAAACATAAAATCCTACATTTTGTGATGTAGCCCAAAAGGGAAAACAAAAACATCTATTTCTTACCTTCATTCCTTGAAGAAGAAGAAAGATACCACTTCCTTTAAGCTTCCTCCTCACCATCTTGCTTTTTTTTTTTTTCTTTCAAGCTTCTATTTCCTCTTCAATATTCTCCTTCCTTCTCTTCTTCCCTTCTTCCTCTTCTTCTTCTCCTTTTCTCTCTCAAGCTCTCTCTCACGAAACTCACCTTCTCTCTCTCTTATCTCAAGTTTCTCCTCTGGTTCCCTCTCTTTCTCTTATTTTGAAACTCTCTCTTTTCTCTCACAGTTCTCTCCCAACTTATAATGACTAAATCCTTCTTTAGCCATCCTAAGCAGGCGATGCCGTCTCAATATCAATTTAGTGAGGACTCTTAAATCTTTTATCCAATTAAAACATAACATCGCAGTATAATTCTGGCGTCCTTTCACATTACTAGTTGATCAAACTCTTCAGGTGATCGACCACAACACAACATAACCGATCGCTAAATCCATATGATCGACCACTAAACTCAAACCTTCACAAATCTGCTTCAAACCAGGTCATTCATAGAGCATCCACAAATTTCCTTATTTTGAATATGTTAAGACGGTGATTGACATCAACCCTTCTTGATTGACCACAAACATACAGGGAACTTCTTATTCCTTATTCTGTACATATGCTAGTCGATCAGCCATCTATATGATCGACCTCTTCCTTCTAATACTTACTCAAATATGGAAACTCATACCTTCCAAAAATCATAAATCACTAATAACAATACCACGACTATTATTATCCAATATAACTCTAAATATCAATCAAATGAATGTCTAAATCATCAAAGATCATTCTCACCTAATCTTATGCTTATTACGATGAAAATTCAGAGTATTACTCTATTGGATTAAGAAGGTGAAATTAAAAAGATGCTTCCATATATAGATGTTGTGCGAGAGAGAAAGATGCCATGCAGGAGAAAGGATTATCATTGGATTAAAGGAATAGAAGAGGTGTAGCCATTAGATTAGAAGGTGGAGGAGAAAGATGCTCCCGCAGAAAGATGTTGTGGGGGAGGAATAATGATCATTGGATCAAATATTATTATTAAATGAGAACCGTTAGAGTAGTAGAAAGAAGCTCTCGCAAATAAGAAAGATTCCTTGCGAGAGGGAAAGTGGCCACATATAAGTGAAAACATCGTTGTTTTAGGTAATTAACATGTCCGCGATAAAAAATTTAGCAGTGACAACGCTTTATTGAGAAGAAACCTCTCTATTTTGGATAAGTGGTGTGCGTAAATGCCACTGTTTTGGATAAGCAGCATGCATTGAATAGTGGAACAACAAAAGTGTAGGTGTTCATGGATGGGATCTGTAACGACATGAAATTTTTTTTTTACCCCGAATTTTAAAACCTTATCTTTTTCTTAGCCATATAAAATTTTTCTTTAATTTATTCAAAAGCATATGAAGGAAGAAATATCAGAGTAGTCAAATCAAAAATAATAATGGTCTCAAAACATTATTTTAAAAAGTCCATCGTTTAACTAAAACATTTATCATCTTCCGAAACCATTAACAACTGTCCAAAAGCAACTAGTATTATTCTATATGTGAGCCATAACCCTCAGATCAAATCCGGTTGATAACCCAAGTACTCATCCTATAATACCTCCTCCTCCACCGGTATATCGCTGATATCATGACAGTCACCTACATCACAGGATAAAACAATGAGACTAACGCTCAGCAAATAATAGAATGAAATGCAATACTCAATGTGTGCTTATGCAGTCTATCTCAGAGAAGAACATATCATCTCTGCCTTTCAGTTTATGTTTTGCTTACCGGTCCAAGTGTTGGGGATTGCTGGTATAGAAGAAGGGATACATCTATTGGTCCATGTAGCTTAACTAACACTCGATCCCTACTTAGGACGAACATTCCATCAGGGATGTTACCACCAAGGACCGTCACTTATCTCTCGAACCCCCATACTCCTCTTTATGTTTATTTTAGTCATTTCATTTACATGTCATGCATAGGTCAACATTTTCATAAATCATAATCATGATCCATGTATGTCATACAATATTCAGTCCACAACAATATACAAAATAAACTGAAAAGGAAACATAACATTACAACAGGGAGATAACAGTTCATGGCTTAAGCTAAAGCAATTTATCCTTATCATGTAGCATTTTATCAATGAATTATGGAAAGTAATTCAGAGTTCTAGTTTATTAAAGAATAACTGTTTTATTAAATAATGACTATTAATTAAACCATGCATGTATTGGCAGAGAGCACCTCACGAAACACAGAGAACAACCAACACTTATAGAGCAAAACCATATCAAACTCCCGAAGCCGAAATCCAAAACAACATCAGAATACCAATAACTCTTCTTTAACCTTTTTACTTTTTGGCAGAGTATTATTGCATAACAAATCAATAGAGAACTTCATATATTCTTCATCATTTAAAGCTTCACAGTCCACAATAAAACACAAAGCAATATTTAGTTCTCAATCCCACTAAAATTGACAGTAGCTAAAATTTATTTACGGAAGCAGAGTAATATTTAACAGCAAGTAATCCAGTCAATATTTAAACAACCACACATTTCTGTGATTTAGGCCTCCACTGGCCAAATATATATTTCATTCCTTACCTCAATCAAAATTTCCTCCTTGTAGAATTTTCGCAGCACACCTCTTAAAGACCAAACTCCCTCTCCACCCCACGCACTCAGTCTCAACTTCACAGAATTTTCTTAACAGAATACTCTCTCCCTACCTTTCTCTTTCTTTCTTCTCGGCAACACAACACATTCTCTATTTATAGCCTCCATTTTCCTACTATTTATTTACCAAATGGTGCAACCACTCAAGAGTGTTACCCATAAAATAACTCCCATGGTGGGAGAGTGGTAATTAATTCTTACCAATAACCCACTAATTTAATACCACATTAATTAATTCTTACCAATACCCAACTAATTTAATATCCCACCAATTAATTCTTACCAATAACCCTCCAATTATTAACCAAAAAATCTTATAATGAATCTTCAATCACAATTTAACTAACAATAATTTAGTATCCCACTAATTAATTCTTACAAATAACCCTCCAATTATTAGCAAAAAAAATCTTATAATAAATCCTCATTTCAATAATCGGTACAATTATACCCAATTTATTTTTGGGGTATTACAATCCATAAAAATCATCCAAAAATTTCTAAATACTAATTAAATGTAATAATCTTCCACTTTTCATCCAATTAATCGTTCCATGGAATTTTCATTATCCTTATTTTATTTCATCACAAAAAATCGGGGTATTACATTCTCCCTTCCTTAATGAAATTTTGTCCTCAAAATTTAGCTAATGAAACAGCTCTGGATACTTGGCTTTCATGTCCTCCTTTTGTTCCCACATAGCCTCCTCGACTGAGTGATTTTGCTATAACACCTTGACTAATGGAATCTGATTGTGTTGAAGTTCTTTAATTCTTGAGTCCAAGATTCAGATAGGTCTTTCTTCATATCTTAAGTTTGATTGAACTTCCATATTAGCAAGAGGTACTATTTGAATTAAGTCCTCGAAACATTTCTTCAGCATAGATACATGAAATACATTGTGCACACCTTCCATAAAAGCTGACAGTTGCAACTAATACGCCATCTTTTCAATTCTTTTTGTGATTGTAAAAAGACCAATATACCTCGAATTTAGCTTCCATTTCTTTCCAAATTGCTTGACTCCTTTAAAGGGCGATATTTTCATGAACACTAAGTCCCCTTCGTTGAACTCCAATTCCCGTCGACAGTGATCAACATTGCTTTTCTGGCAACTTTGAGCTGCCAGCATTCTTTGATAGATAATTGCAACTGATTCAGCAGTTTGTTGTATCTTATCTGAGCCATAAAACTCAGATTCTCCTGTCTCACTCCAATGCAATGGGGATCTGCACCTTCTTCCATACAATACCTCAAAAGGTGTCATCCTGATTGTCGCTTGGAAACTATTATTGTAGGCAAACTCTACTAATGGTAGCATCTTTGCCCATCTGATTTGAAATTCAAGTAAGCAAGCATGCTACATGTCTTCTAATATCTGGATTGTTCGCTCGCTTTGGCCTTCAGTCTATGACGAAAAGCGGTGTTGAACTTCAATTTGGTACCCATCGCCTTATTTAAACTTTTCTATAATGTAGAAGTCAATCACAGATCCCAATTAGATACGATTGACACTGGAACTCCATACAATCATATGATCTCTTTAATATATAGGTATGTGAACTAATTCATCTTGTACGTCATCTTCACTGGTAAGAAGTGGGCAACTTTGGTTAATCTATCAACAATCACCCAAAACGCCTTGTGCCTTTTTGCAATCCTGGGACATCAAGTGACAAAGTCCATGGTGATGTGCTCCCATTTCCACTCTGGTATCGACATCGATTGAAGCATTCTGCCCAGCCTTTGGTGTTCTACTTTTACTTGTTGACATACCTAGCACAATGCTACATACTGAGCAATATCAAATTTCATCACCGACCAATAATAATGCACCTTGAGGTTCTTGTAAATCTTTTTGCACCCAAGATGGATGAAAAAGCTAGAAGAATGGGCTTCTTGTAAGATCGTCAACGGCAATTGCGAGTCATCCAGCACATACCATTTGTTTTTAAAATTTACAATTTCATCAGCAGATATAGAATAGTCCCGATACTCGGCCAGAGTTAGATTCAATTTGAAATCTTCGCATTGGCCATCTTTCTGTTTGGCTTCTTTAATCCTCTCAAGTATGGAAGGCTTTAAGGTCAATGTTAACAAAAGGGCTGTTAGCTGCATATGGACCATTTGCACATCCAGCTCTTGAACATCTTTCTAAAGTCCTACTGGCATTTCTTCGCATATCATACTCATGAGGGCAACCTTTTTGCTTAGAGCGTTGGCTACCACATTGGTTTTTTGGGGAAAGTACTTGATTTCACAATTATAGTCTTTCACAAACTCCATCCATCGCCATTACCTCATATTCAACTCCTTCTGCATAAAAATATACTTTAAGCATTTGTGGTTCTTGTAAATCTCACACTGTTGTCCATACAAATAATGCCTCTATATTTTGAACATAAACACCACCGTAGCGAGTTCTAGATCGTGAAGTGGGATAGTTAGCCTCGTGCAATTTGAGTTATCTCAAAGCATACGCAATCACCTTTCTATTCTGCATTAGTGCCCCCACCCAATCCACTCTTAATGCATCACAATATATACAGAAATTGCCTTATTGTTCTGGTAGGGCCAAGACAGGTATTGAAGTCAACTAGTGTTTCAACTCTTGAAAGCTCTTTTTACATTCGTTTGACCACCAAAATCATACATTTTTCTTTGTTAGACTAGTAAGAGGTAGAGCAATTTTTGAAAATCCACTTATGAACTATCTGTAGTACCCCACAAGTCTGAAAAAACTTCTTATATCACCCACGTTGTTCGGTTGTGCCCAATCGATAATTACCTGAATTTTTGTTGGGTCTACTGCAATGTCATTCTTAGAAATTACATGGCCAAGGAAGTTGACTTCATTTAACCAGAATTCACACTTCGAAAACTTCACATATAATTGGTGACGCTCCAAAATAGGCAAAGTAATCTTTAGATGCTCACAGTGTTACTCCTTTGACTAAGAATAGATCATAATGTCGTCAATGAAGACGATAATAAACATGTCCAAATAATCCCTAAAGATCCGATTTATTAAGTCCATGAAAGCTGCTGGAGCGTTGGTTAATCCAAACGACATCACAAGAAATTCATAATGCCCATACCTTATTCGAAATGTTGTCTTAGAAATATCGTCTTGTTTAACTTTCAGCTGATAATATTCCAAACGAACGTCAATGTTTGAAAACACATAGTCACCGTGCAGCTAGTCAAATAGATAATCAATTTGAGGCAAAGGGTATCTGTTCTGATCGTCACTTTGTTCAGCTCCCAATAATCTATACACATCCTTAGTGGTCCATTTTTTTCTTTACAAACAAGACCGACGTTCCCTAAGGTGAGAAGCTTTGACAGATAAACCCTTTTCTACTAAAATCTTCCAGCTAGATTTTGGAATCGCACAATTCTGTTGGTGCCATGCTGTATGGATTCTTTGAGATGGGTTCCATGGCAGGATGTAAATCGATTACGAATTCGATTTCTTTGTTAGGTGGTAACCCTAGGAGATCATCTAGGAAGACCCCTAAAAAGTCTTGGACCACCGCAACTTTTTGTAACTTTTCTCTTGGTGTCATCGTGGTGTGCATCAAGTTCACCAAAAATCCTTTGCATCCGTTTTTCAATAATCGATCCGTCTTAAGTGCAGAAATAATTGCTAGCTTTCCCCTTCCCTTGACTCATTGGAAAATGTGTTGTTCACCACCATGAGGGTGAAATCAGACTTCTCTTCTCCTATAATTAATTACCGCTTGGTGATGGGATAGCCAGTCCATACCCAGAATAATTTCATACCCCTTAATGTCCATGACAATCAAATCGGCATAAAATGTGCAGACATTTATTTTAACTGCAGCTAAAGGAAAAGAAATATAGGTTTAGAAAAATTTAAATGGGTAAATTACAAAGAAAAATGGGAAAAGAAATCAAGGTACAGTAGATATTCACAAGAGAAGCGCAATGTGTCTGCAGTGAAAGTGCATGTGTCCGCAGCAGAAAGCACACATGTTCGTGGCGGAAGTATACTCTGTCCGCTGTAACTACGCGAGACACATTCAGGATGTGTTTGATAGTGAAATTTTTTTATTTTGAATATATTTTCAGATTGCTAATATATTTTTAGACTATTGATTTATAAAATGGAAGGTTGTTGATTTATAAAAAGAAAGTTTGGGATGAAACCCTAATCAATCATGCATAAAGAGTTGCAAAGTCTTGTGTTTTTCTCTCTAATTCTCAAGAGGAAAACAAAATGTGTTGTAAATGAAGTAGATTAAAAATGGACTTGAAGCAAGAAATAACAATTCTAAGTGATCAAAATTGTGTTAAGGCCCCAAGGTAAGTGATATTTACATATGTTTGGCCTTTGGCCTACATCACAAAGTGTTATGGTATTTTTAATTGTGTTTCAGTTTTTTTTTTTTGTAAAGACGTTGATTGATGATATGTTACTGTGATATTAGATGTTAATTGAGGATGTGTTACTATTTTGATTATCGTCTTGATTTTTTTTTATTAAATATACATGATGATATAATATCATAATGACTTTGGAGACGTATGATTATTTTGTTTTGCACGTGATAGTAGATTGAATTGATATTAGTGTATTACGATTCATATGACATGGTCACGTGCATTACACGCATCATAAAAACGTATTTATTTTAAGAACAAAAAATGATTTTCATGCATATGTTTTCATGTAAGAAAGATAGAAGATGAAATGAAATATACGTAAGAGACTTTGGCGATTCGGCACCAATGATTAAAGGCTTTGGTGGATTTATTCCCCAATGATTTGAGGATTTAGTGGACTTTTCCCCCAATGATTAAAGACTTTGGTGTTGTATCCCAATATTAATGAAAAAAAAAGAATGTAAAGAAAAGAGTGCAAAGAAAAGAAAGAAAGACTGCACAACTGAAAATATATATTTTTACGTATTGCATCTCATACTAATGACATATATGAACTTTGTGATGTAGGTGATGATGACTTTACTAATGTACCTGATGTTGTAAACAAATAATAGGTGTGTTTAAAGGAGTACTTTCATGTGTGAGATTGCAGTGTTATTGGAGCGATATTGACCCATGGGTGAAGGCTTGAGAAAAATGATTTGACATGAATGAATTTTATTAAATTATGTCCTTAAATGTTTGGATTTTAGTTAAGATGTTTTTACAAGAATTTATGTTTATTTTATGTTGGGCTTTAACTACATTTGAATTTTTAAATTAGACTTTTTATAAAAGACTTCAGTTGTTTATTTTTTAAAGTCATGTTTTGTTTGTCTTATTTTCAAAAGACATGAGTTGATTTTAAAGAAAAAAAATAACAAGAAAATGGATTTATGCTATGGAGCGCTACACAAAGTTCTTGGCTTGAATGATAGGTCGTGTGATCCCAGAATTTGATCCATGTGTTCTCATAATAGCATAGTCACATATCAGCCTATTTTTGTTGTTCAGGGCTGTTGCACATCTTCGTTTGCCATTCTATTTTTACCTAGATTTTGTAGTAGCACTTGTCTTCTAGCTCGAAAAGTTTGTTCTATTTTCGGCGCGTATGAAAAATAGTTCATAATTCAGATAATCACCCTTTTACCATAATAAATATAAAATATAATATTAAATAAACTAATTGATAAAAATATAGCAAATTAGCAAGAGATATATATTAATCACAAAGTTTGGTACTTTATCTTCTCAATCCAAAGAAAGCTAGTTTATAATGAAAAATATGAAAAACAATGCACAAGAATTACACCATCATGTTTTAACTTTATGTCCTTTTTCTCTGGCTTCGACTTTTACTGGAAGAAATAAAATGGGTAAATGACAAATCAACCATCGTGGTTTTTGGTCAATGATAAGTCAACCACTATGGTATTTTTTTTAACAAATTAACCACTGACGTATGGAAAAATGACAAACCCAACATCACAGTCACGTTCTCCATTAACAAGTTGACGTGAGACACGCGGTGTCTCAAGACATCATCTCAAGACATCGCGAGACACGCGGTGTGTTGAGACTACAAAGACACCGCGACTCGGTGTCTTCGTCTACAAACAATTCCATTATCATTTGCAGTGTATTACTCCAAGACAGAAAACGCAGGTACATAAGAGAGAATATTGTCGCGGCGTTCATCGGCGTCTGAGAAGAAAGACACTGCATCGTCTGGAAAGAAAAATGCCCAAATCTCAAGACAACGCAGTTTTTGCGGTGTCTTGGTGCAAGGCACCTCATTTGAGGCGTCTTGGTCAAAGACACCTCATTTGAGGTGTCTTGAGTCAAGACACCGCAAAACTGCGGTCTCTTAATGAAGAAACCGTAACAACTGCGGTGTCTTGATCAAGACACCGTAAGAAACTGCGATGTCTTGAATCAAGACATCGTAAGAAACTGTGGTGTCTTGAGATTTTGCGCATTTTTCTTCCTAGACGATGCAGTGTCTTTCTTCTCAGACGCTGATGAACGCCGCGACAATATTCTCTCTTACGTGCTTGTGTTTTCTGTCTTGGTTTAATACACTGCAAATGATAATTGAATTGTTTGCAGACGAAGACACTAAGTAGCGGTGTCTTTGCAGTCTCAACACACCGCATGTCTCGCTGTGTCTTGAGACACCGCGTGTCTCACGTCAACTTGTTAACGGAAAACGTGACTGTGATGTTGGGTTTGTCATTTTCTCATACATCAGTGGTTAACTTGTTAAAAAAATACCATAATGGTTGACTTGTCATTGACCAAAAACCACGATGGTTGATTTGTCATTTACCCAAATAAAATCTACGTTAATCAATTTGAACTAAAAATATAATTAGAATTGAATACATTAATGAGAAGTGACTTCTGCTATTTATTTTTGAAACTCTAGGCATGATTTTTAGCAATTTTATTAATTTGTAAACTTTCCAATTTCTCTCTTCCTTATGAAGAAGCTTAGAATATTCTTTTGAGAAAATGACAAACCAACCATCGTACTTTATGATCAAGAAAAAATCAATCACAAAACTATTTTTACTAATAAATTAATCACTGAATTATGGAAAAAAAAAAGCCACCACTATTATCACTGTTACGTTTGCTGTTAAACGCTTTGATTTTGATCCATGGCGGACTGATGACTATCCGTGGCGGCTTGACAATGATCCATGGCGGCTTGACCACGATCCGCAGCAAATTGATAAGAAGGAAATTCTTTTCTTTCACCTAGTGCGATGGTGAATCTTTGCAAATCAATAATTTTCTCACTTTTCAACGGTTTTGGACACTTGAGGACTCATTTTTCATCGTCTCTTTGCGATGCACAGGTAGGAAACATCGGTTTTGCCATTTGGTGCTTATCAGAGCGGATTCGAGCACGAAAATGTGCGGAGCTTCAAAGTTTTGAATTGTGTAAGGGAAATTGAAAAACTTAGAAGCAATTTTAGGCCTCAAAAGTGAGACAAGCTGCCTTCAGCATCTTACTAGTGTGTAGATCTCAAAAAGTTATGCGAAATAAAAAAAAATCATCCAAATCGGTCGACTGAGCACAAAGTTATGGCCTTCCATAGTTTTCGAGTAAATGATCTAATTTTTTTCCTGCCCAAATCTACTCTGATATGCACTAAATGACAAAACAGATCTCTCATACCTTTGCATCACGAAAAAATGATGGAAAACGAGTTCTCAAGTGTCTAAATCTGTTGAAAATTGAGAGAATTATTGATTTGTAAAGATTCACTGTCGCACTAGGTGAAAGAAAAGAATTTCCTTCTTATCAATCTGTGGCGGATCGTGGTCAAGCCGCCGCAAATCGTCGTCAAGCCACCATGGATTGTCGTCATTAACGACAAACGTGACAGCGATGTTAGCGGTGACTTTTTCTCATAGTTTAGTAGTTAATTTGTTAGCAAAAATAATTTAGTGGTTGACTTATCATTGATCACAAAGTATGATGGTTGGTTTGTCATTTTCCCTATTCTTTTATGTAGTTTACCAACTTTCTTTAATTTCTCCTTTCTAAACCTCTTATTCGCACTAGGGTTTTTTTTCTACAAATATAGAATAAATCATTAAAATATACCCCAAATAATTCAAAAAATATAGAAAGTCAATTAATATCGCAAAATATTTCTCTAAACTCATAATCTTGCTTTTGTTGTAACAAAATATGCTATTTTCTATATAACAGCTAAAATATATATTATTTAGTCACCAAAATCCACACAAATATATAGAGTTATCCATGCCTTTTAGACTAACTAATACCACAAGTTCTTTTATGAGAGTCATGACTCACACCCATAAAAATTTTATGGGTAAAGTCTTTATTGCCTTCTTTGACAATATTTTGTCTATAGTAAAGCTAAGACTCAACATCGAGATCATCTCACAAAAGTTTGTTCTATTCTTTGTGAAACAAGCTTCTATGCTAATGTGAAAAAAATGTACTTAAGGGGTTCAAACTATCCTTTGTTGGGGTATTTGCTCACCCATAAATACTCAAGCTATTGTATGTTAGCATGAACCTAGGAATTTTCATAGTTTAGCAACTTTTTACTGATGTTTCATGAAGGAATTTAGCAAAATGGCTCTTATCACAGAGTACATGAAGGGAGGAAGATTTCATTGGGCAGTGAAAGCAACAAAGGTGATGTGCCAAGGGGCCATTCTAACTTTTTATTTTTTTATTTAGAACTATGACTTATTTACAGTTTTGTCATTATGTTGACTATTTAATTTAGGGTTAAAGTTTTTGAAAGATAATTGAGTTTTGTTCATTGAATAGAGATTAGAGATTCCTCTCTAGTAGATTCTTAAAGTTTGCCTCTTGAGAATCGTTCCTTATCATTCAAAAGTGGTGAGTTTAAGCATAGCAGTTTAGTGAAAATTCTGTTTAATTTTCTCAGGTTATAACATAGTGTGGGTTTTCATATATTTTATCATCATTTCTGTTTTTTTCTTTTAGTTTTCCTATTTCATTGTTTCTTCATGTTGGAATATGGAACAGATTTATTGTGAAGTTGTAAAATCTTTCAAATTAGTCATAGTTCCAAATTATCTAGAATAATTTGTGAAACTTTGAATTGTGGGCATCTGCAATATTTCTGAACCCTATTGTGGGCACATCATTTGATATCAAAGCTTGAGGTTATTTTTGTAAAATTATAGTTACTTTTATTAGAGATTTAAATTTGTAATGACTCATCAATATATTGATGAGAAATAGGCGTGTTACACAAGTTCACATTAGTTCACTTGTTGATCAAGTAAACAAGATTAATCAGTAATTGTCAAATTACCTATTAAAGGAGTCAGGAGTTCCTCCTCCTTTGAAAGGACGAAGGAGACAAAGTTTTGAACTTTATGATGGAGGTCCCACACCAAAGCCCCCGGGTGTTAAAAGATTAGTGGACAATGCAAAATCTATTAAGTCCATGTTTCAGCTTGCTAGTTTGGAGGAGGATATATCAAACAAGAGTGAGATTATATATAATCTAAAGAAATGAGAGTCAATGAAAGAAGAAGAGATGGAAGTCGAAATTATTTATTCCCATGAAGAACCACTGGTCATGATGGATTCAAAGTCTTTCACAATACAAGTGGAAGAAAATGTAACCAAGATAAGTATTGCTTTGCCAAAGCCAAATTTTAAGTTGGATTTAATGAATTTTTCATCCCACATGCTTAAAGAAAAAGAGGATAAGTCAAGCCTTAGGCTAGAAGTGATAGCTAAACAAGAAACCTTAGTTTTGAAGGGGATGAGAAGGGGGATTAAAGAAATGAAAGGGCTACCTATGAGTGAAAAGTTAAAATATGGAGAAGTCATTACTATCTACTTTACTGAATATGGTGGACAACACAAAAAGCTAGTTTCTTTGAGTTCAGAACAAGCGGCACAAGATCAACTACTCTTAGAAAACTGAGGTTTGATTACTTGATAATAGTTTTCTTTAGGAATCTTCAGATTTGAGAGCGCAACCTTTTCAATCTTGGAAGGATGATTTGACAATAGGATCAATTACATAGCCCCAAATTAAAAAAGTAACTAACTCTTACTTTATAAGCAAATTATCATGTAATAGAGGTTTAGAGCTTATGAGAGGTTTTACCCTCACAACTATGGTAAAGATTGTGAAAATCAATCAATCACGCAAAACTTTAAATATTTTGGCATTGTAATTTTCATCAATGGCACAAATGGAAGGAGCGATAGAGTTTGAAGTTAAATCCTTCTCAACCCCAAGAAGATAATGTGCCAAGGGACTGTCGTAATTTTTTATTTTATTTTTAACTGTTTATTCAAAACTATGACTTATTTACAGTTTTGCCATTATGTTGGTTATTTAGTTTAGAGTAAGTTTTTGGAAGACAATTGAGATTTGATCATTGAATAGAGATTATAAATTTCTCTTTAGTGGATTATTGAGATTTGCCTCTTGAGGATCATTACTTTATCATTTAAGAGCAGTGAGTTTGAGTGTTGTAGTTTAGTGGAAACTCTGTTTTACTTTCTCCGGTAAAAATAGAGTTTGGGTTTCTATATTTTTACCAATTTTTCTATTTCTTTCTTTTACTTTCTTTATTTTGTTGTTTCTTCACGTTGGAACGTTATACGAACTTATTGTAAAGTTGTGAAATCTTCCAAATCATCAAGTTAGAGAGTTTTCATTGTTCAATATTTCCTTGAAGTAGAAAGTTATGATTCTTTGCAATTTTTGATCGTCCTGTACTGTTTTGCTCATATCTCCACATCTCGATAGTACCCAAGAATCTTCTTGCAAAATTTAGATGAGTCTTTCATCATTTATCCCTTGAGGTAACTTGGAGAAAGTAATTCATAAAACTCGGAGCTAATTTACATTTGATATTGATGGGAATGCCATGCCTCCACTTTCACTTGTTTACTAGCGTCAGAAAAAACATGCTTATGCTTGGGAGATTGATGATATTGATTTGGTTATTACTTTATGGTGAGCTCAAATCCCTCCTACCCCAGGAGAGTTGAGGAGATCACCTCTTATTGTCTTAATTATGTTTATAATTATTTCATTATGGTTTGTATTATTAATAGACTCTATCCTTTCACCTTCCAGGGTTAGTTTCTTCGTCTTAAAAACTCCATATTATGTCACTTCAGCATCCACCATCTCTGCTTCCATCTTCCTTTGTATCTCGGCTTGATCTAGGCCATAGCAGACATGGCATTATGCCTTTCCAAGAAACAACAACAATGGAAGAATGCAATTCACATAGTCTCACTCCGACAATTCGCATAATCCAGTGCCCTCCCTCTCCTTCCCTACTTCACAGAACATTAACTAACAGAAAATATCAGTCCCAAGCTATCCTCCAAACCCCTTGGCATAGGTTCACACCAACAGGCAGCGCCAGGAATAGGTCACTCTTCAGAGCCTCGAAACGTGAACAATAAAGATTGACAACATTACCAGTCATGCACAACAAAGAAAGGAAAAAACTACAAAATTTTCATGGACCCTCAAGTCTACTGTGATTGCAGCCAACCGAGAAAAACCATTCTCAAGCTTTCCAATCTTCCTGCATTCACCCCCATCAATTTCCAAAACATTTGAAGACCCTATTTCGTCCCGAGATTGCAGTAAGATTTGATGGTTGAGCCACTAAACTTCTCTAACTGACTGGTTTCTTTCTAATCAAAATCGACCCATTGTTTATTCTCCATGCATTCGAGGTATTTGGTGCCAGTAACATTAGTTATCTTGCGCTTAAAACTGCTACTAACATGTCCCAACTCCACTTCATCATCATCACTGTCAATATTTTCTGGAGTTGCTCGATTCTGATAGCATCTCATTTGAAGAAGAAACACATTGAAGTAATAGCTTATTATGTTTTCTTTTGTTTTTTTAGGAAACAATTTCACTGCACCATGGAGTAGATATTTATCCTGGGTTTGATTTTTTAGCCTCATCATATCCTTGAATCTCTTCTCTTCTTCATCTGTCCATCCAAGTGAAATTTCCTCACCCATATGATGAAATCTCCATTGATAAAACACTGGACCCAATTCCAGCTTCAGTTTCATTCTTTTTTCTGCTATGTGAAATCTAACACATTCCACCGAACCTGGATGCCGACAGCCACAAGAATCTGGTCTATTGTTTTCAATGTCATCAATTTCATTGTATTGAAAAGGCCATACTTTAGTGCCAAGCCATTTAGAGTCGCTCTCAGAAATAGCATCAGTCCAGTCTGGGACTTCGACTTGAAAGAGGGGACCCACAGAAACTTCCATGGGCACAGAATCTTCCTTTGTGCTTTTTGGTTCTTGCTTAATTGAGCTTTTCTCCGTCTCCAAATCGTTTGGAGCCATCAATTTGTGGTGATTAGCCGAAGATGACTTACAACAAGAGCATGGGGGAGATCTAACTCGAAGGGAGAGTCTTCCGCTGTATCTTAATCTCTCTGAAAACTGGCGATGAGGACGAACATCATCCTCATACATTGATGGATGCATCTTCATCTTCTTCTGCAAGTTAAAAAGTATTGCTGTTTCATAAAACTGGCAACCAAATTTTTTTAACATCCATAAGCATCATATTTTTATCTCCCCAATTTGATGTTTCTCTTTTATTTCTTCTATCATTCATTAACCACTCTACAACCCATTGAATTGTTTGTCATTTATGCATGAGCTAGCACGAGGTAACAAAGCATAAAATTACGGAATGATATTACAATGCACGAATGCCAACAACTGCAACTTCTATGAGTTAAATGTAATTTGCGGTAACGTATGGAATAATCATGAGAAAATTCGCTTTGGCGTTATTTCAACCAAGTGATGTATATGGTAGATTTGGCAAAATAGGCTACAATTCAGACTAAAGCTAGTTGATGGGGATTCTAAAAATGAGGATCTTGCCATTGGTCATAATGCAATAATTTCATTCTCATTATATTACAGGAACTGCAAATACCATCAGACCTCAATTAATTAAAGTAATGAAAATTGATGCAAAAAATAAATAACCTGTAAGACAGAGTCATCAACGCTTGAATCATTATGCCTTTTCAAGAGTAGTATGTTCCTCACTGTGATTGCCTGAAACCAGAATTCATTTCCTTGATACTCCTTCCACTTAGATGGTTCTGGTATTTCACCAATTGAAGGATCCACCGGATGCTTTGCAGCCTGGATCACCCACTTCAACATTTGCGGGTGAGACTCTTGCTTTCTCAAGTGAGATTTATTTTCCTTCTCATTCATACGAACAGAAACGTTATGACAACCTAATTTATCGTCATCATCACAAACTTTGTCATGATCAACACGGGTTCTTTTGCCATTTAGCTGGATCCTACAAACATCGTGTTTAGTAGTTGAAATTTTTGAATCCCTCTTCCGGTTTTTCGAATCTTCCATAAACTCAATGTCCTTATCTACTAAACCATTGAAGAACAATCTGTTAATCTCTTTTTCCAACTCAAAGGAAAACAAATGGAAATTCCTAACAGATCCATTCTTCTCCTTTTCCAACCATTTCTTAAATTCAAACAAATACTTATAATAGATTAATTTCAATGAAGCTTCCAACCCAAAATCCAAACCCATTTCTCCCACCACCAAAGACCAGAGTCCCCTTTTTGAAACCACGTAATATCCACCTCTATCTCTCACTGCACAAAACAATTTGAAAAAATCCACAGAACCTCCATCTCCCAGCAGAGCTGGTGCAGGTCTTACAGTACCTCTATTACCACTTTCTTTCAGGAAGAGAGAAAAAACTTGATCAAACAAGGAACGAGCTTTAGCAGAGTTATTATGGAAATCATCATTGGAAACATCGTTTATTTCAACCATGTGATCAATAGCTCCACAATCCGCATCACTATGATAGAAACCACCATTATCAGAAAAGTTATAAGCAGAATCATTAGATAAAACCGACCATCCTTCCATGAGCGACGAATTGTTTCTTCAAGTAATCAAAGTAAAGCCCTAACCGAAATAACACTCTCTTTTTCCTCAGAGACAACCGGAAAAAACTAGAGGCGACTAAAACTAGTTGATAAAGGCATGTCTGCGAAACGAAATCAGGGCAGGCAGATCAAAAAAGGCAATTTTCCTGCTATATCTTGGAAGATTTACCTCATTTTTTCTAGGTTTTAGGATTTCTTTCTTGCTGTAGAAACCCATAAACAAAGAGTCAGTCTGAGATGGAGAGGCAGACAAAGATACAACGGTGAGGAGTGAGGACTTAAGAGAAGCCCATGAAATTTAGGGAACTTCAATGGATTTGCAGCTTGGAATTTTGACAATTAGTCTGAATTATGCGGGGAAGAAGCAATTGTATATAGGAGTGTACAAATTCGGTTTCGGATCGGTTTTAGTACAAAGTAAACCAAATCAGTCGGTTTCGGTTTGAAAATTTTAAAACTTATACCGGTTTTTTAATTTGGAGTAACCAAATCGGTTCCAGAACCAAAATTCGGTTCGGATTCGGTTCAGTTTCGGTTTATTTTCGTTTTTTTCATATATATATATATATAATATATATATAGAGAAATATAGAATGAGTTTTTGAACATTTTCATTTTTCACAAAACCAAACACGCCAACACTAACTAACAAAAAAATGTATAAAATCTATAAAGCATTCGCTCAAACTAAAATCAAAATGACATCAACAATGCAATAGGCCAATAGCCAGTAGCAATAGCAATTAGCAATATTTCTTGTCCAATATCTGCAAACAACAAGTTGTAAGAACGTAGCAATAAAAATACTGAAAATATATCATGAACTTTAAAAACTTCATCTACTATGATAGTGACAAATCCAAATCAAATATGAAATAAAATATTAAAAATCCTCGTATTTTGTAATGTCCATCGTCTTCGGGCTTCAGATTATATAAACTGCAAAAGAATAAATACAATTTTTAAAAGAAAGTTACTACAAAAGTAAAAATATAATTAATAAAACTATAAATACCTTGTTATAAGTTGTCATTGCTATTAAATTTCGACTAGTTCACTTCATCATCTTCATTAATTGATATAATCCCTGAAACATATAAGTTCAAAAGAATTATATACAATATAGTAATTAATAAAAGACATATACATACAAAACATTATTAAAAATAAGAATGACAGATACCTTCTTCAAACATGTCAACATCATCCGCTACATCATTAACATTGTCAAATTCATGTTTTGATGATCGAATCCAGCTTTGAGTACAAATAAGTGCTTCAACAGTCTTCGGGGATAAAGAACTGCGAAATGAATCAAATATCCGACCTCCAGTACTAAAAGCTGACTTAGATGGAACAGTTGAAATAGGAATAACCAATACATCTTTTGCCAATGTGCTTAAAATTGGAAATTTCAACGAATTCAATTTCCACCATATTAGAATGTCTTGATTGTCAGGTAAATTTTCCAACTCTTCATATAGATATTGATCAACTTCTGTCCGAGTATTTATAATATTTAGCTCTTTGTGACAACTATAGAATATCTCAAATACTTTATTGTGGGTCAAACTGCTCTTTTGTCTCAACACTTCAGACGATGTTGCAACACGTGTAGAACTACAACTGTCTTCTAGATTTTCAAATCCTGAAGCATATTTAATTTTATACTCAAAGTATAATCTTTCAATCACAATTTGTACTTGTCTCATAAAATCATTTGCCTTATCATTATCAACTAACATGGTAAGACAATGTTTCAAAAACTTTGTTTTGCATCTGGGATCCAGTACAACTGCCACATACATAAAAAAATTCATGTTATCACAAATTCCCCAATATTTATCAAACTTTTTTTGCATTCCAATAGCCATTTTCCTTAATAATGGATTATCACACTCGGCGTACTCACGGATAACAATTTTTAAATTACATACTTCAGTCAAATACATATTCGAAGTAACATGCAGTGAGGCAGATACATTTATAGTTGTATCATAAAAAATCATCAAAAACTTGATAAGTTCCCGAACATTATTCCAATCTTCTGTCGTGGGGGGGTCTCCATCCAAATCATTCATATATTGCATATTAGTTTCCTTTAATCTTTCAAAAACTCTTTCAAATTTTTCTGCACTTTCCAACATTAAATACGTGGAATTCCATCTGGTAGGCACATCAAGAGAAACAGTACTTTTGCACACAATCTTAACTTTTTCAACCCATTTCTTAAAATTTTGCAATCTTGAAGGCGAAGATCGAACGTATTTCACAGCTCTACGTACTCTCGTGATAGATTGGTGATGATCTCTTAAACCATCACATACAATCAAATTCAAGATATGTGCAAAACATCGCATGTGCATCTATTCCCCATTCAAAACTAATCCATTCCAATCTCGAACACTGTTAATCACATATGAAACTGCCACATTGTTCGAAGAAGCATTATCAACTGTAATTGTCAAAACATTTTCAGTTCCCCATCCCATTAAGCATTTTTTTACTTCTCTACCAATCGTTTCCCCTTTATGATTCTCAATCAAACAAAAATTAATAATCTTCTTATGTAATGTCCAATCACTATCAACATAATGTGCAGTTAAAACCATGTAATTCAAATTTTGAATTGAAGTCCAGGTATCGGTAGTCAGGCATACTCGTTGAGATGTGTTTCTAAAGTATTCTCTCAACTGCATTTTTTCTTTCTCATAAATACTCATAATATCTCGTCTAATCGTAACTCGAGAGGGTACAACAAATTTCGGATGCACATATTGGGAATATGCTCTAAAACCCTCTCCTTCAACAAACTTGAAAGGCAATTCATCAATAATAATCATTTTTGCCAATAGTTCTCGGCAAGTTGCAACACTAAAACATGATAAATTAGAATTCAATCCCGTACTTTGGAATCCTAAAGTCTTTTGCTTTGTATCCAAACTGGCCAACAATTTCTTACAACTACTAATGTGATTTTTCAAGTTTGATGTACCATTTTTTGATGCATGACATGCATAAGTCTATGAACAATAATTGCATCTTGCTCTAGGATGGTTATAATCAGTGCTTTCAATCATAGAAAAATAATTCCAAACTTCAGATGTTTTTCTCTTTTTTTGACCAATAGGGGTGATAGTAGTAGAACCCTCTACAGTTTCATTACCGCTTTCCATCCTCTAAAATTTCAATAATTTGATCAAATTCAGAATCAATTTTAGCAATAACCATCCATGATTATTGCTAAACATAGATGATGGTGCATATACATTATACAACAAAAAATGACAAATCCTATTAAATCCAGAAAAATGAATCAATGCAGTGTGACATGAAGAGAGAGCTATCCTCTCGGACCTCTCCTCTTCCCAGACAGTATAATTGATGTATAGAAAATTAACCACTTACCCAACATTGATCAACGAGCTCGGCAGTTTGAGTCTGGACTGTTGCCTGCAGCCTAGAGATGCTAAGACGGAGCAAAATGAACGAAAACCTGAGAGGAACAAAATTCGTACCTTTGTTAGTTGTTACAACAGAGAAACAAAAACGAAACAGGGTAGGACTACTGGACTAGGAGCAGCCAGCCGACTCAGCCGAGGAACCAAATTCGTCCCTTTGTTTCAATGGAGGAACGAAAATGAAATGGGGTACTGGGTAGGAGGCAGGAGCAGTCAGCCGAGGAACAGAGAGGGATGAGAGTCGAGAGACACTCGAACTCTGAAGGCTGGATTCGGACTCCGAACTCAGAACTCGGAAGTCAGAACGAGAATACTCATTGAAGTGAACAGTGTGAACTGTGAAGTACCTGAGGGACTTCCAAGGCAGCTTCCGAGTTCCGACCTAACCGTTAGGCAGCTTCCGACTTTCGAGTTCTTGAGGGGCCACTAGCGAGGGCGGGCGGTTGCGCGAGGGTGAGGGCGTGACTCGTGTGAGGTGAACAAAAACAAAAAAAAGGTAACCCTAAAATAGTAAAATTGATTTAATTTGCATTTTGCAGCCAGGGACGGTCAGGGTCAGCGCCGGTTTTGACCCATCAAAACTGCAAACCAAACCAGCATTATCCGATTCAGGCATTTTAAATCCGAAAATCAACTTTCTTTTCACAAAAGCCGAACCTATCAGACCAAAATTGACCGGTTTCGGTTCGGATGGATGGTTCGGATTCGGTTTGTACACCCCTAATTGTATATACATTCTGACAAGGAATAAGAAATTAATCCAAGGGTAAATTTGGAATTCACTAATTAAATTGACATTCAATGCCCGTGCGACATGTTAGCATCATCACTGGATTGGGGGTTGAGCTGATCTTACGGGCCTTGACCTAGGTTTTTATCTAAACTCTCACCAATAGAAGTGGGCAAATCGGTTCTCAATTTTGATTTCGGAGCTCTTGGAACATACTATTTGATTTTTGGTTTCGAAAGTAAGGAACCGGATCCAGAACCGGAACCGAGTCTCAGTTCCGATTCGATTCCAGTTCTCAAATTGAAAAACAAGTTATTATCTGGCACTATTTTTCTCTTTCTCGCTCGCTCTCTCTTTCACCATCTTTTTCTGGCTCGCTACGTGAAGCACAAATACAAAATTGAAAACTCTAGCCTTTCAAACCAATCCGGCAGCGGCGTTGGTTCTAGTCGGCCTCGGTGAAGCTTTTCATTTTTCGGCGCTGGTTTCTCTTCACTACCAAGAGTTTCTGGTGCCATTGAAAAAAGTATAGCGACGACGATGATTTCTCTTGTCATTGGGATTGCTTTTTATCTCGGTTCGGCATTGATTGATCTAATTTGGAGAGTCACCGGATGACTGCCGGTCAATATAAAAGACGGAAGAATGGACAACGTGTATTGGGTAGTTGGCGTCCGAGGCGTCAGGCGAGAACAGAACAGAGGGCTTCGTTGAACCGACTACCGATAACATAACAGAGAATCGATGCTTCGTGACTTGAGGAAAAACGACTATCGAGAAGCCCTCGTTCCAAAAGGCAGAAGCCCTCTTTTAGTACATAGAAGTAGCGCTCGATTCTGTCGATTCTCTACACCAAGAACTGCAAACCGAACCAAAAATAAAAATAAGAACCGAAATCGAACCAAATACAATATTGGGAACCAAGAACCAGAACCGAACCAAAACCGATCGTCAATTCCGATTTGATTATCGATTCTAGTTGGTTCTTGCCCACACCTACTCACCAAAATAAATAATCTAAGGTTGGCAGAAGGCATCTACTCTTTGGACATTTATTTTTTCAAAATATAATCATGGGGACTAGAGATGACAAATGAATTGGTAGAATAAAATCGAGTCAAGTTGAGTCTGAAAATTTTAGTTTATCGAGCCTACTGAGTAAACGAGCCGAGCCTAATGAGTCAGCCAAATGTAATTTTTAAGTTGAGCCAGCTCTTGAGACATGAGTTAAAAGAGACGAGACGAGTCAAGCCGGCTAGCCTTAATGTAATGACCCAGTTTTTGTATACTTTAAAACATTAAGATTCAAAGCGCTTTTCTTTTATAAAATATGGAATAACGGATGACGTTTCGTACTAATCATTTGAGAATAAAAATGCCAATCATAAAATCATTTTTAATAAATCTTTAAAATTTACAAAACATGACATAAATTCAAAATATTTATATTTTCCTTTTGACCTTTAGCCTAACTAGCTACAAAGTCCACAATGTACAAATCCTTCATCAATCACATCTTTTCTCTTGATCACTTCTTACTTACATCATAAGACGTATTCTATAAGAATAATGTTTAGTAAGAAATGAAATGCATAATAAAACATGTAATACACTTTTCATAAAACATTTTCCGTTTTCATTTCTTCTTTTTACATAACCATTACCGTTTTACCTTTGGAACTTAACTCAAAGTCTCAACCATTGGAGGAAAACCCACCCAAAGCCTCAAGCATTGGGGACCACGTAGCATGAAGCCTTAACAAATAAGTTAAGTAACCAAAGCCTTACAATGGGAACTTATTCCCAAAGCCTCACAATGGGGGAGAATCCACCTAAAGTCTCAACATAAACATCATGTGTTTTTTTTTTATCTTTTTTACTTTTATTACTTGAAAATCATATGCATGATAAATCACTTTCTTAACGTTTTGTGAAAACAATGATGCATAAATATGATAACATACAACTTAATAGAATCTAGCATATAATCAATACATCCTCAAAGCATGAACATAATCCTTTACCTTAAAAATTTATTAAACATGACCATCAAAGCATCAAGCAATCATTAAACAATATATGCTCGAGCAACAACATAATCAAGACTTATATCTAATGAACTCAAGCATCAAACAATCAACAAACATAAAATCCTGTCTCTTGTGATGTGGCCCAATAAGGGAAAGCACACTCATTCATTTTTTACCTCTATACTCATTGAAGAAGCTAGTGTGTAACATTTCTGTTAGACTAAGTTTTATTGTGATGATGACTAAAATATTGTATTATGTAATAATTCAATAAGTTGTGTAGTGTAGCATATCATTTGGGACTCAATATAGTTCATGGGCTATTTTAGAGTGAGCTTCTAGATGACTGCAGATGAAGGAAGTCGGCCAAAATTGGTATTTGGCATTTTCGGACACATGCGGACGAATGAGGGCGAGTTGAATCTGTCCTAATTTTGCAAACAGTGCAGTCCAAAAGTTCAGGGTCAAATCTATTACCAAAAGTTTAGGGTCAAATTTATCATCAAAAGTTTAGGGTCAATTTTATCACAGTGCAGTCTGGAGTTTTCGGACGATAGCGGACGAGACTAGGACGATAGCAGACGACGAGCTTTTGAATCTATAAGTCTGGGAAGGCTTTTCAGACGATAGAGGACAATAGACATTTGAATCTGTAATATTCTGGCGACTTTTCGGACTATAGGGGACGAGGACTCTGCGTCCGAAAAGTCCAGATTTTTCCAACGGACAGATTTCCAACGGACGGATTTCAACGACTACATTCTTCAACGGTTGGATGTGGACGACCAAATACTTTTATGATAATTTGAAAAGTCTGTGGCCTGTAAATAAAGAAGCACTCTAAGCTCAACATAACAATCGGAGATTCGAGGTGAAACTCTACCGAAAGCAATACTCGAATCATAATCATTGTGAGCTATTGTAAATTCAAATTTGTCCACCCATAAACTTGCGAGTTAATATTGAGAGAATTCAGATTTAGAGCTTTATTTTTCTGATTAATATTATTGTGCTAAATTGTAAAGGGTGATTCCCTAAGAATTCATCACACACGGGAGACTTCCCGCAATAGTCAAATTTAGGGCGACTTCCCATAATAGTCAAATATAGGGTGACGCCTCGTAATAGTCCACCCGCAATAGTCAAAGGGTGACTCCTTTAAAATTAGTCTTTGTAAACGATTTAATTGACACCCGTAAGTCAATTAGTTAGTGGATCTCCAAGTGGAACTTGGAGCGCAGACGTAAGCGGGTTTGCAGAACCATGTAAACAAATCATTGTGCACTCTCTCTATCTTTTACTCTTTAATTTCTGCTTTTTATGTTTTAATTATATACGATAAATCACTTAAGAATTTAGAGAATTTATATATTGCACGAAAAAGTTAGAAACGCTATATTAAACCCCCCCTATAGGCGTATATCGATCCTTACAGCTAGTAGCACAAAGATTTTGTAATACCCTGATACTAATTTTCACATGTATGCGATGTAATCGAAACTTGGAGATAATTATATATTCCATTGCATCTCTATACGTGTTAAACTATGACGTGCATTTATGGAGAGATTATTTTGGGATAAAAAATTAGCAGGAAAATGTGAAGAAAATAGAATTTTGGTCTATTCGGACGCATGCAGACGCCATGGGGACGAGAGCTGGCGTCCGCACTCACGTTGAACGCTTGGGGACGACTCGGGACGTGATTTCGCGTCCTGACTTGTAAAGCTCGTGTAATTTTAAATAACAAATTCCTCCTGTTAATTATTTTTGCGTTAAAATCAGTCATATTGTTGAAAAGTTGACCCGAATTGTCGCGTAGCGGCCACTTATTAATTTTTGGTCAATTGGTCAAATCCGTGGAAATTGAAAA
Organism: Begonia loranthoides; assembly: GCA_022433065.1. Lineage (NCBI taxonomy): Eukaryota > Viridiplantae > Streptophyta > Magnoliopsida > Cucurbitales > Begoniaceae > Begonia > Begonia loranthoides. The sequence continues at coordinate 21,956,707 of CM039486.1, read as the reverse complement.
TTTTTAAATGGAAAAATTTAATTAAGAAATAGAATTGAAAAATTAAATTTGAACCGATGATCGTCGTTTGGTGATGTTCAAGATAAGCCGGAAGTGAGGAATGAACTAAGTAAAAATGTGATATATATATATTCGATATATGTTTGACATTAAATGAACAAGTGACATTTAAATTACATAAAGTGAAATCAATTGAGGAATAAAGATAGGAAATAAGAATAAGGGAAATTATGGGATAAGAGAGATAAATAAATGGGAGTAAACGAAGATTGTGGGGTGATTTGTAAGGAAAAACAACCAAAAAAGAAAGTCAGAATCGGGAGAAGAGAAATTTAGGGCTTCCCCTTCTCCCTCATTTCATTCAGCCGAGGAGGACTTCCAATGAGAGGGAGAGAGGGACGTCGGCTGGACGATTTTCGCGGGGTAGAAGGAGCTGCGCGAGGGTTGATTCTGGCGACGAGCTTCGGGCAGCTGGGCGACGACGGGGACGCTGCACCTCCGAGCGACGTCGGCGATTGTTGAGCTCCGACGGTTTCGGTCCGAGAGCACTTCGAACAGACGACGAGCGGGCGCTTCCGGACCGGCGACTCTTCTGGACAGTAAGGACAGAGTCGAGGAGCTCCACTTCGCCGTTCTCCGACTCTGGGGAGTTTGACATAACAGCCGGTTCTGTTTTTTTTGGCTTCGGTGAGAGATTTCTGTCTTGGTTCTGAAATTTGTCGTGATACATATTTTGATTTGCAGTTTTGTTCTGGATCGAATGATTTCTCCATTTGTTGAATTGTTTGTTTCAACTCGGTTCACTGCTCTTGACAATAGGTTCTAAATATTGCTGTGATTTTGATTTGGGCTCATGAATGGTTATTGGATCTCTGTCTGGATTTCGGCTTTGAATGATCTCTGCAATGTTCTGTTTGATGGAAAACTTCGATGACTGCCCTGTTTTTGCTACGATTGTAACAGATGGCATTTGTTTCCTATTTTTGGATGCTGATGAATTATAGACTTGTAGCATAAAAAGAGGGATAATTGGTTCCTGTTTTGATACCATGAAAAAATAAGAGCTTGCCCTGTCTGTTTACAGTTTTACTGAAGGAAATAAATTGGATTTCTGTTTGGGTTTTGCTCTCTGTTCAGTACTGCTTGATTTAATTTATTGAGGGCATGCTCCATTGATGAGTTTGTTTTGCTCTAAATTTTGGTTACTGCCTTACTGAACCATGAAGGAGAATGATTGTTGGGTTTATTTGGGTTTTGCTCACGAAATAAGGGTTATGTCTACTGCTTTAATCATGGGTTTGAAAGAGTTAGGTATTTGTTGGCTGTGATTGTTTAAACTTAAGGTTTTAATAATGGATTCAAGAGATGTTACAGCTGTCGGTCAGTTCTGCAATGGTTGAGGACGTGGAATTTTAATTTCGGTTTATTGCCAATTTTTTTTAAGGAATGAGGAATGAGGATTTGTTATTGTGTTGGCTGGCATTCAACTCTGTATACTGTTATTAGGAGTTTGGGATTTGAGTTTATAATTGGTTGGTTATAATGGGAATATAACCATAGAGCCTGTTTTGCTAATTGCTTGAATGTTGCACAATATATTTTAAGCTCGGACGAGTTCGAAGACTACGCGCCGGTGCTTGTGCTTGAGGTTGTTGCTCCTCCTGATGCGAGAAAGGACTGCCAACAAGGTAGGGGTTTTATATTGAGTTGTTTTGCACTGCATTGCATAGTTTTCAAAATCGTATTTTGTGGGATACCATATATGAAAAACCTGACGTGGATTGTCCGACAGCACGTCAGCTTTTTATATTATGTATGTACGAATGTTTTACACGTTTACTTTCGTGCATCTGATTTTATGGTATGACATATTGGATACTGTTTGGGGGCGATTGATCCTCTTGACACTTTGGATGGTCCGGGTGTCCAAGTATCAAGAGGCTATCCCCGATACATCTCCTGCTGCGTGGAGATGGTTGGCTTGCACGTTGTGTGAAATATGAGAATTAGGAAGGTGATGACGCTTCTTTGGGTTGCAAATCCCTAAACTGGATCAGGGTATATATCACGGGCGTGTTGTTGACGGAATTTGCTCATGACACCCCAGAAGACGAGCCGGGTCCACGGACCGTCATCATTTTTCTTCCTCCAGGCTCATGAGGTGTTGCCCGGAAACGCTCGCCGCCTTTCTGTGTGTTTGCTCGGGGGATTCCATGAGTGTTCCTCCTTTTTCACGGATTACAGTTTCTGTGATGAAACACGATGAGGGTATTTTAACATATAGCTGTCTATGTATACAACCATGTTTTCTAAATATCTCGTCGGAGGTCTTTGGGCCAGATTTCCTTGAGATAAAAAGGATTTTCAGATGTTTTTGAAAAACATGCATATTTCCCGAAATTCATGGTTTTCAAGAAAACAGTAAAACAGTTTTACATGCGCATTATATTTAGTATAAGTTCTATATTGAGCTAGTCACTCACCCCTCGACTTATTTTTCCCAGGTTAGAGTTTCAATTGAAGACTCTACTGCTATTTATTTTATTTCATTTTCCTAGTTGAACTCGTATTTATTGGTAAGCGTAACAATGAACGACTATAGCTTTTAATTTGGATGATTGTAAAGACACCTAATTTGGTTGTTGGATTTTTTGGATTGTATGCACGATATTTATTTTGGACTCTTAAGATTATTATTTCCGCATTATTAATTTTATTCTTGCAATCATTAAATGGACTGTGACTCATCACAAGTGGGTCACGGTTGGATACTTATATAAGTCTTCCGCAATAATTTAACAAGCTTTGGGCTAGACAACCAGATCTTCTACGAACATCGGGTCGTTTGGCCCGGCGTTGCTGTCCGGCCCGCCTACGGGTCGTGACAACTTCTGTGCCGTGGAGTTTTGGATGAGTTCGAACGAATGTGGACGTAAGTCGTCACGTCCGAATTGAATCTGTCCAAAGTTGGACACCTTTGGATGCTTGCGGACTAGTGCGGACATGGAAGGGGCCGTGTCCGATTTGAATCTTTCCAATTTTTGGATAGATTCGGACGCTACATGTAGATGCCAAATGGTGTCCGAATATTAATTGCGGATGATATGCACGAGGATTGTGATGCCATTTCTTGTTCGTGACCACAATTTTGCCTATAGAATTTTACTCATGCGGACGAGACCTGTGAATCCGCACTCGTTCGAAATATCGCAGAGCAGCAAAAATTTAGGGATTTAAATTAGACTGTTTGTCGCGTAGTCCATAACTATGCGATCTCTAAACACCAAAACACCTCCCAGACAAGGAAATCCTCCAGCACCAACTCGTGCGTAGCCAGTCGACCTCCTCCCCTCCCCTAGGTGAATGATTATCCCTAGTAAGCTCTCTCTCCTTTTAACCTCTAGCTTGCTCTCTACGTTTTTCTCCCCTATGTTCTCTTCCCCTTGTTCTGTCTTCTCCTCGTCTGGTGCGTGCATAGTGCTACTGGAAGTGGAGTGTTGTTGTTCCAGTTAATTTCATCAACACTTAAATAAGGAATTGGGTTAGTCTTGGCTAGTGGAGGCCCTACCCACAAGTAAAACATGTGCGTGTGTGTAGCATAGATTTTGCAAATCCCTTGAGTGCCTTAGACTTCCGTGTTCTTTCCTTTAGATAATTTACTCTATTGTTACATTTCAAAGCTTGCTCAATCGATGATTTATATTCATCGAATGTTAAGCTTGAATTTCTTTGTTGTTGTACTTTCATGCTTGATCAATAGTTGAACTAAGGATATTGACTTCAAGCTCGGTAGAGTAAAGTTACGAACTATGGATGTCACAATGATTGCTAAGTAGAAAGGAGCTGGGCTAATATTTAGCATTTGTTCTGTGAATGTTCGATTTGGTGAATTTCCTATTTTTCTCTTTATGTTGTTCGTTGTTTTCCTGTATCAAGCCGTCAAGCTATCATACCTTCACTGCAACTTAGTTCCCGTTCTAAGCATGCTACTCTACATTGCACATTGTTTGTTTCTGCATCAAACATGTCCAGTATAATACTTCTATGTTATTATGCTTATTGTTCAAAAGCATGTTAATTCCTTCGCTGTTATTACAAGCATCTACAAGCATATTAAACTGAGTAGTTGGGTTCATTAAATTATTTAGTCTTAAAGCATGTGAAGTAGCTATTAACTCATTTAATGCGTAAACGTGTTAGCTAATTATTGCTCGTTTCATCTTTAAGCATGCTCGTTTACTCGCTTAAATATACCAATTACTTGATGCTAATTACTCGTTTACTTTCCAAGCATGTTCGTAAGCATATTTGTTGCCTATTAGCCTACTATTACTTGTCTAATACTCGAGCATGTTAAATTACATATTCATGTTAAACTTCAATATCTTGTATGTTAATTAACTATTAGTCTTCGAAGATTTCAAGCATATTAATTAGTACTTGATCTCCATGCATATTATATTAGTACTTGTTAAATCCCCGAGCATGTTAGATTACTCTTACTCGTGTAACTTCAAGTATGTTAATTACCCATTCTCGTTAATCCGCCAACTCGTCAGTTAGCTATTACTTGTTTAATCATTAGCATGTTGATTAACTATTTCTTATTAAGCCTCGAGCTCGTTAATTAGCTAGTACTTATTTAATCTCAAGCATGCTATTCTAATTCCGTGGTACCTGCTAGAGTTACTATATTCGTTTAAAAGCATGTTCTGTTTGTCGTTTCAAGATGTTTCCTTTATAGTTGCTTTTATAATTATGCTTTGATTCTCTCCATGTATCTTTAATTTCGCCATTTACTTATTGAGTTGTCATTTCCTTTAATTTACTGTTGTGGCTTTCCATACCGGTACCTTAAATTATTGTTATTTACTTCACGCATATGCGTTAATTTCTTGTCATCATGCATCACGATAATAGAAATCAATAGGAAATGTCATCTTGGGGTGGTACTCACATACATTGAGTGAGGGAAAATGTAAATGAAGGGAAAAGAAAAGAAAAGGGAGTTGGGGAGTGGATGAGTAGCGGGTCTAGTCTGCAACTAGCCGAAACTCCTCCCTTGTCGGATATAGGAGTTCTAGTTGCAAGTAAAATGGTAGATCCGACCACTATTCCATCACAAAGGAAATCCTCCAATCTCTAGCTCGATGTATGAGTAAGAAAGGAATGAATGAATGTAATGAAAAGGTTGGTGTGGGTGACCCTCATTCCATAAAAGATTAAAAAGAGGCATAGCATGAGCTTAAATCCTATTTCCTTTACTGGGTCATGGGCTCACGTCCTTACTTGTGGTGTAGGTAATGAGATGGTAGTACCAGGAGCAGAGGAGGATACCTTCCCCGTAGAGCCTGCGAAGTATTTAGATGAAGCGCGACCGAAGTAGATGTATGCCTCAGGAAAGAAAGAAAATGTATGTTTTGTCAGGGTTAAGGATAAAACATGTTATGTAAAACATTAACTATGGTCCTAACTCGTATTTTGAATATATAACGCTTCGAACCTTGGAACTCAATTAATGTTTTGAGTACTATTTTTGTTTAATAAATGACTTTTATTTTGCTTCCGCTATATTTTGCAAACAAATTTAATGATTTTAGTCTTTCACGGCTTAAACGAATTTTGAGAAAAATGTTGTGGCGACCGAGATTTTAAACGAGCACTCTGATATGATTTCGATATTTGCTTTTGAAATTTCAACTATTTAAAAGATTTTTAATTTAACGTAATTTAAGAGAAAATAAAAGGTAAAGATAAAAATCTGGGTCGTTACAGTTGGTATTAGAGTCAGTCTACTCTTGTGCATTTCACCACGGATAACCTAGACTCGTTAGGCAAGATCCCTCTGACTGTAAGCTTCCTTTATATTATTTAAAATGCTCACTTGAATTAATTAGTCATAGTGTAGAAATGTATAAAATTGATGTGATAGATGAAATTGACAAAATGTTTTCCCTAGTAATTTCCCATAAAAATTTATTTATCTTATGACGTGAACTTGTAGGAAATTTTAGATGGCTAGAAAAGGAAGGGGGAATATACTTGTTAATGAAGATGGGCCCCGTGTGCCCAATCCACAGGAGGACCCCCTCCGAGACGAGGCCCTTGATTGTATAGCCGCAGTGGTGGAACAACAGTCCCAACAAAAGAAAAGGCAGACTCAATTCATGGGACAACATTTCCGTTTCATGGAAAGATTTATGGGGCAGGACAGATTTATGGGGCAAGACCATGTGTGATGACCCAGTTTTTCATAAGCTTTTAAAATGCGTAAAATTTAAAACTTTTGTAAGACAATTAAAATCCTTCATAATCAGAGTGCTAAAATCGAATCGTCAAAATCCATTCATTACATTCGTTATGAAAAATCGTTTATCAAAGCATAGCGGAAGCAAAAACATACTAATTAAAACATGCTAAGTAAGTCGTTATGTTTTACAAATTACTTTACTCGTCTTTAGCCTGACCAGCCACAAGTTCAGCTCGTGTAAATCCTTCATCAACTGCTTTGTGTTGTGTTAATCGTTCTTCTCGTGTATACACATGTACTTACATCATAAGTAAACTGTAAGCCCGAATGCTTAGTAAGGAAAAGGAATATGCAATATGATCATGCCTCTTTTTAGTTTACTTGGAATGGGTCCGCCCCAAACTAATCTTTTCATTACGTTTTATTCATTCGTTCATTAATCGTACATCGAGTTGGAAGTTGAAGGAACACGTACTATATGAAATAGTTTGATCGGCTTCTAGACCTAAGTGGACTAGATCCGAACTACCCATCCGCATTTCAACCTCCCATCATTCATCATCGTTCATTGCATTCGTTCATTCATTTCATTTTCCTCACTCATGCATGTGAGTACAACTCCGAGAGCACTTCCTACTTGTTTATATTAATATGATGCATGTTGACATAACATAAAAGAATTGACAATTAAACAATACAAGTAGCAAACAACGAATGGTAAGAATAGCAATAATGGAAATGAACGAACAATATGAATAACACGAATAACAAACAACGAATGGCAAGAGTAATATTAATTGAAAGCAAAACATAGAAACAAATCAAAAGCGACATATAACATGCTTGATTTCTACCGAACATAACAATCTAGATGTAGCAAGACAATTAAACTATTAACTACGAGGTATCTAAACAAATTAACATACTTAACAATGTTATAAAAGCTTAGATGTAGCATTAATAAATAAAAGGAAACATGTTTGATAATTAACTAATAGAAACATGCTCAATGAATTGATATCAACCAAAGTCATAATCAATTATAAATGAAATGACTAACTGATTTTATACATTCGAAATTAACATGCAAATTTATTAAATTAACTAAGCATGCTCAGATTACTTAAGGAATTAAAATGATAGATTTCATTCTAATTGGTTGATTATGCATTTATTTCCATTTGATTAAACATATTATAATTCATGGTCTAGTTAATTAAACATGCAAAGAGTTCCATTTAATTCGACGTGCTCAGTTTAATTAATCATGCTAAATATGTTCATACAATTACTATCCTGAATAATCTACTCATGCTTGATTATTTAATATAACAGAAACATGCTAAACGAATTTATGCTAATTATCCAGAGAATTTATAGCTCCTAACCAGAACCAAGAAAGCGAATAATATGAGAGGTAATATGCAAAGTAAATATTCCAAAATAAAATGTACAGAATAGAATCACTGTGAATCACATTCATAACTCATTCATGCTTTTCACATCACCCTATAACTTTCCGTTCATGATTCATATTCTTCTCTAATCCTTTCATTTCAATCTTTGTAGTAGAGTAATTTACAGAAAATAAACCACACAACAAGTTATTAGCAAAAGAATTTAACGGGGGATATCAACACAAAATTCAATACACAAGATATTCAAGCAATGGACATCAAGGAAATTCAACACAATTCACACATTACTTGTGGGTAGGGCCTCCACTGGCCAACGGCTCTACCCAATCCTTACCTCAAAACTTTATCGCATCCTCTCACTTAATTGTTGTCCTTCTTCTCTTTTCAAAACCTGCACAATTATTGAATAATCTGTTGTTAAAATCACATATTATCCACTACGGAGAGTTCATCGACCCTTAATCCAACAATCCAACAATAGAGCACTTCATACATATATTAAATTTTATCACCCAACAAGTTGGTTCAGAACAACAATTTATCATTTTCTTACGTCCAAATATGTTTAGATTATTAATTCCAAAAACAGAGCATGTAATTGACTATCCTTCACAAGGCCAATAATAGGACGCGAGTTAAGCGACAAGAAACATGGAACATTCTAAACCAACGAAAACAATGTCCAAAGGCACAAAACTAATTCTAAACAACAACGTATTTTCATGCTTCACAGTCGAACACTAAGGCAGTAGCTATACCAAAACAAATGATCTAAAATGTCTTTCACAGAGAGTTCATAGAATACCAATTAAAACAATAGAGTATTCCCAGCAGGGTAGCTTTCGTCTCAAATGTCAGTACAAACCAAGAGGAAGCATTTCCACACATTTTGACACTCAATATCCCAATCCAAAATACCAATCTAATATGTTTATACATCCAACAAGTTATGCCAACAGGGTTCACAGATTACAAGGCACAATACATAACGCATTCGACTCATCAATCCACAATATATGGCAGCATTATTCAACAACAGATCGTTAATAACCATAAATTATAGGATTATTCAATCAACAACCTGAGCATAACATGCACAACCCAGTATCCCCAGTTGACAAAAATTACAGATTGTTAACAGGCTTCCCAATCCAATATTAACAACTAGCAAAACAGAGAATCACACTCATATTTCAATTATTTCCTACAATTTACTCTTTACATAAAACATACAAGAGGAAAGAAGGAGTTGCTCTCACCATCAAGACCCGAGAGCAGACCCGAGGACAAGGACAACAGCTCCAACCCCTTCGACACATCGCCCCTGCCCAAGCAGTTCAAGCCACCGACGATGCCAATCCACGCCTGCTGATCACCAACTCATTGCTAACTTGTCGTCGCTGAGCACTAGAAACCCGAAGCCTGCACTGAAACGAACCCGTGAACCCGTACCTCCCGAGCCCTAACCATGACCCGCTCTCCACTTCATCTGAAAACACCTGTCAGGACGTCGCCCCGCCACGAGTCCGCCGTCGCGTCTTTACTCTTGCTCGGTCTTCATCTCCCTCTTCGTCTCTCTCTCCTCTCATCTATCTCTTTCTCTTCTCCCTTCTCGTCTCTCGGCTCTCTCTCTCTCTCTCTCTCTCTCTCTCTCTCTCTCTCTTATTTCAGAAGACCAATTAACCTAATCATTTCCCCTTTAACTGAGGACCCAAACCGGACCAATAGAAAACTTGCTGAACCGGTTCTTTGCTGAGCCGGTTCAGCTCTCCCTCCCCTCTTCACTCAATTTCTCTTTTAACTTCTCCATTTTAATCCTAATTAATTAATATTAAATATATTTAAGTGTTAAATTTTCGTATCGAATGTTAATCGACCCAATTTCTAACTCTCGACTTATTCCAATTATTGTTTAAAGATTATTGAGGCCTAATTTAAATTTTTTGATTCCATTTCCTTAATTGATTTTCATCAATTAACTTCTAATAAATTCTCTTAAAGTATAACTTAACGGTTGTGTTATTGGTAATACCCTGATAATATCCAATAAATTTGATTATTCCCAAATTACACTCCAATTATACTTATTAATTTCCAATAAAAGTCGGGGTGTTACATACCTCCCTCCTTATATAAATTTCATACTCGAAATGTGCCCTACTTCATACTCTCACTAACGTTAACCTATGCATTGAATCTCTTCTTAGCTATCCCATTTGATGACGTAGTTTCCCCTTAGCGGTCCTAACTCTTCGTTATATCTTAGACAATCTACTCCTCTCACCGCTTAACTGCTCCACTACCGCTACTTGATTAACTTGACTTCATCCAAAATGCATCCTCTTATACCCAAAAGTCGATCAACTCTCTCACTCACTCACCACACTTCTGCTGCGCCACTCTGATTACATCGATTCCAGAGAAAAAGCGCCTTAATCGCTACCATTCATCAACATCAAGAGTCGAAAGACAACCTCCTTACATCCAAATACTGCCTTAATCCAATAAACACTTTATAGTTGCCACTCAACTCCTGAATCTACAACACTTCCTCCTTTTCTCCACTACTTCGGCATGCTTGAACGTGTTCTCCACCATCCAATCCGTCCATCCAAGCTTTCCCGAGTTATGAAAAACACTACTCCATGGTTGAGTTAGACGCGTTCCATCTTGCTTATCTTTTTGTATCTATAACCATTCCTGTTTCTGTTTCAGTTTTCATTCCCGTATCTGTTCTTGTTTCCGTATCTGTTTCGGTATCTGTTCCCGTTTCTGTTTCTGTTCCCGTCTCCATTTCTATATCTGTTTCTATTTCTATTTTCGTTTCTGTATCCGTTTCCATTTTTGTTTCTGTATCTGTCTCCGTTTCCATTCTTAGAAATTTATTTCTAGAAACTTTGTTTCTGTTTTTGTTTTTGTATCTGTTTCCGTTTTAGTTTTGGTTTCTGTTTCTGTTTCTGTCTTCCGTTTCTGTCTCTGTTTTCGTTTCTGTCTCCGTTTCAAATTCTTTTTTCCGTTTTCTGTTTCAGTTTCAGTTTCTGTCTCTGTTGCTGTTTTCGTTCCTGTTTCAGCCTCTGTTTTTGTTTCTATTTTTATTATTCGTTCCCGAAGAAGTTTGACTGATTGTTTCCTTCGTTGCCATGCCATTGTGTAATCACGTTTTTGGTTACCTTGGTTGAATTCGGACCGAGATGAAAAACATAATCCAAGTCTGACATAAGTCCTATTATCCATTTGACTTCTCCAAGTCCAATACTTAATCCAATACTTAAGTCCAATGCTACGGACAATGAGTACCTTATGTCGGAAAACGCCGTCAAATCCAAGTTGGTTGTACCAATAGACTAGACTTCCCAAAACTTCTCAAATCTAGTCTATGTAGGAAATCAGCTTCACTCAAAATCCATCAGGTTTCTCTTTCAACTACCCTTCGTAATAGTCCAAGCCTTAGTCTCTTATTCTCCTTCAAAGGTCAATACTAAGTGGGCAATTACTTGGCTAGTTAGATCTTATTCCCTTAGCTCGGCTTAATCCTTAATGTTCTTCCTTTCTTCCTCCCTCAACTAATCTACCCTTTATCCAACCCGTTGTAACCTAAGCGTTTATGTTTAACTATCTAGTTGGTCTAGTTTATGCATGATTTCCTTTTCCACTTATTTCCCTTTTACTTATTTCCAAAAATTTGGGCAGTCTCCCCTGTTTCAACACTCCCCCAAAGTTATATATCCTGCATAAAAATCTCAAACAGTTTCAAAAAATTCAAAATCCAAAATCTAAAGCAAACTTATATCAGGATACATTTCCAAAATATAAAATACTTAGTCGCCGAGTCTACTTAGTCCACTAGTCCCTACATATTATTTCCTACAATTCATTTATTGAAGTAGAATAAGAAAATTAGGAAGTATACTTACAGTGGATGAAGGATTTTCACATCGAGGCTCGTGCTGGCAGGCAGGCTACATTTTCATTTGACTTATAGACGAGCTACAGACAAGCTACAAACTTATTTTTAAAAACGATTATCAGTGCAGTTTACAAAAATTGTTTTTAAAACCATGGCTCTGATACCAACTGTGACGACCAGGTTTTTCATAAGCTTTTAAAAATGTGTAAAATTTAAAACTTTTGTAAGACAATTAAAATCCTTCATAATCAGAGTGCTAAAATCAAATTGTCAAAATCCATTCATTACATTCATTATGAAAAATCATTTATCAAAGCATAGCGGAAGCGAAAATATACTAATTAAAACATGCTACTAAGTCGTTATGCCTTAACCCTTTGAAATATATGTTGTTCACCACTAGGAAGATGGAAATGGACTTCTCTCTTTCTACAATTAATGATTGCATGTGATGAAATAACCAATTCATGCCCAAAATAACGTTATGCCCTTTCATATCCATAACAATCAAATTAGCATGAAAAATACGATTGCTTATTTTAATAACACATTCCTTTATAATACCTTCAGATACTAAACAATCACCCGAGGGCAGAAGTACTTTATACTTGCTTTTAACCAGTTTAGGGAAATAATTTATTTTCACACAAAATATAGATTCCATAAAAGAGTGAGTAGCTCTGGAATCAATCAAAACATATACAACTATGTCATTAACGTAAATCTTACCTGACACAACTGCAGGTTGCTCTTCTTCTTCCTTATTTCAAAATAAAGAGAAAACTCTTGGCCCCACCTTTTTTGGTTTGCCATCCTTAAGTTCCCCACTTTTAGTTGAGAAAAATTTAGCAATATGTTTCAGCTTCCCACACTTATAACATTGTCTAGTACTCACTTTACATTCTCTGAAGTGATTCTTCTTACATTTCGAACATTGATTAGGTTGATTCATCCTAACATTTGAAGGTGTAGCAACTGTTTCATTTATAATGCGTTTGTCTTTCTTTTGTTGTTCTTCGTTGTCTGATAGCCTCTTACTTCCTTTGTTCATAGGTGGTCCGCCCCTTTGCTGTAGATTTTGGTTGTTCCTCCATAACCTTTGATTTACTTCCCGTTGTCTAGCCACCATAAGTTTAGCATCTTCAACTTCTAATGTTTTGGAGACAATCTTTACATATGGAACATCTTGAGTACCATAAATTTTAATGCCTTTGAAAATTTCAACCCTCAGCTATTCCAAAAACTTATGAACCTTATGTTCATTGTTTGCCACCAGATGTGATGCGAACCAAGACAATGCCTCAAATTTTTGAATGTACTCTAAAACAGACCCAATTTGGCGCAATTGTACAAATTCCACCAACTTCTTTGTTCAGATAGTGTGGTTGAAATATTTTTCATAAAAGATCTCCTTAAAGTATTGCTATGTCATAGTTTGGACATCCTTAGCTGCTTTTATAGAATCCCACAAGAATCTTGCATCTTGAATCAACAAATAAACAGCTCATAAAACCTTCTCAGACTCCTTAATTTTTGCATAATGGAACATATCTTCTAATGATCTTATCCACTCCTTGACTCCTATAACATCGGCTATATTTTTATCAAAACTCGGTGGCTTTAATCTTCTAAACTTCTCTCATTTGGCTTCCTTTGGAACCACTATTGGACGAGGATTTCCACTCTCTCCCCTTTCTATAAAGCACTCTAGGTTATGAAACTATTGATGCACCCCAAGGTCCCGTCACCCTATCCACTTTGAAGATGAACCATCACATGATGATAAAGAAACACCTCAACTTGTTCTCACTCAGATTCCAACAACTTCCAATCGGCTAGAACTCTCCTCCCATGATTTTGATGCATGTCTAACTCCCGTGACCAATTAGGCCAATTGGAGGAAGATATGTTTAATTTCTATTTTGTTATGTTGGATTAGACTTAGCTTGATGGATTACTACTAGTCGATTCATATTTTGGTTAGTTTTAGATCATTTGAAGTTGATTAGAATTGGGGTGCTTGGCTAGCATGCTAACCGAGCCCTAATGCCCAATTTTTGTGAACTCAAAGGCATTTCTGTAATTTTCTCCTTTTATTTCATTAGGGTGGTATTTAGCCTTCCCTAATAGAACCCTAAATCAATTTTGGAACCCCCTTTGCAACTGTAACCTCTGTGAGAAGGATTTCTCTCAAAACCCCAGTGTGCGGTTTTTGCTTCATCGCAAACCTTAACACCAAAGCTCCTCCTCTCACTTGCTCTTGCACGGTCTTGGAGAGGAGGTTCAAGCTAGCTCTTCTAGCATCTTCCTTAGGAGGTGTCTTTGGGTTATGGAGTTAGAAGATCGTGGCAAAAGCCAAGGTGGAGAGGTACTCTTCAAAGTGTCCTGAACTAGTCGTAACCCTCAGCCGAGTGAGGGCTTGCAGACCAGCTTGGTGCTCCCGGTTCTTTCCTTTTTCTTAAAGGTTCTTGCTTTTGTTTTTTATCTGAGAATACTTGCCATTTTTTTTGTGAAATATTGGATGCTGTTTGATTGATTTTGGATTCGAATATTGGAAGTGTGGATGTTTTAGTGAAAGACCGCAGCTTGTTGTTTAATCTGTAGTTTTCCGAGCAGCTTATTGAACTGGATATAAACCAGCGTGTGCGAGAAATTTGAATCTGGATTTTGGAAGAGACATTTATTAAGGTGATTTCTCGTTGTCCTATAAATTTGGAGCTAAGAATCCCTATGCAACTCGAGTTCTGTTTGTTCTAATTTCAGTGTCCGAAATTTAGGACTAGCTGATAAATTCTGAATAGCTTGTTGTTTCGATCATAAGTCTGTGGTTATTCCAAATTTGAATTAGAATTATTAATGGAGTTATCCCTTTTGAAATACAAAGATTTTGATACTAATTTGGTATCATTTGGATTTGACGTCGTCGTTTTATACATGTTTCTTTGTTGGTCGCCGTTTCTATTTTTGAGAGAACTATTTTAGAGCAGAACCTTACTCAGCTCATAAATCACATTCCATAATGAGTTTGAACTTAAATTTTGGAGGAGATATTATTTTGATTGACTGCTAGTTTCCATATAAATTTGGGGTTAAAAAACCTTATGCACTTTGAGTTATAAATGATTCAATTTCGTTGCCCAGATTTTGTGAAAGCCGATTGCCAATTTGCATGGTATTGTTGTTTTAAGATTTGGGGCAGATCAACTATCATTCTACAATGGTAGTCAATTGGTCGATTGATTCGTCTCTTTTATTCTGATCAATAACATTTTTCTGACCAACCGTCTCATTCCTCTCATCATTTTCTTGCACACATCCCCTAGTTCCCCTCACCAATATTTTGTCCTACAATCAATTTCGTATTGTGAAACAACAAATTAAAAAACACAATATAATTAAACTTACATTTGAAGAAGTATGACATGATAACTCTTACGTTATCGGCAGTTTACACGAATGCATTTGACCTGGTTATGCTCTGATACCATAATTTGTCACAACTCATTTTACATTTATCCTTTCATTCATTATTCATCATTGTTGTTTTTAAATGTGTGAAGGGAAATAAAATGATAGCAGAAGCAAATCCCAATTCAAAAGACACATCTTTCACATCAAAACCGTGAAAGCATTCTTAACATTATATAATTTACATTACAACCTCATTTTAGTGAATCATAACCCATAGATCAAAATGCGTCGGGTAACGAAAGCTATAAAGACTCGGTTTTTTGTTACCTTTTTAAAAATCGTGTAAAATTGAAAACTTTTCTTGTATAAAATCAGAGTAAGACTTTTCTTTTAAAATCGAGTGTTAAATCCATTACTTCAAATCTTTTTCCAATTTATCACATTAAGAAATAATATTCATTTAAAACATTTTTGCAGCAGAAATAAATATGATTATTTCAATTTACAATTAAATACTTTTATTGATAAAACAATAATTAGAAATTCGTTTCTTGAAAACCTTTGGGAAAATGCAACGGAAGTATTTATGATTAATTAAAACATATAAATTAATTAAATTACAAAACTTTTACAAATAATTTCCATTTAAATATTTAGCCCAACCAACTACAAGATTTATGTGTACAAATTCTTCATCAACTACTCCAAATCTATTCTCATACGTATACCTACATCAACAAGACTTAACTAATGAGCTTAATGCTCAGTAAGTGATATAAAGTAAAACGTAAACATGCTATGCATCTTTGAAATCCTTTTTCATTTTCCATTTTAGTTTCTCTTTTTCTTTAGCTTTTCTTTTTCCGTTTCTTTTCCTTTTCTTTCCATTTTCATTTGACATTTCTTTTCCTTTTCTTTTTCAGTCTCTGTGTACATAAATACACTCAGTTCTGACATCAATCGGTAAACCGTCATAACTGTGCACATCAATGCACTTGGTTTTGACATCAATTGGCGACCCTTTATGTGATAAAGGCTCAGCATCAACCAAAACCGCATGTTAGCTACTATATACATCAATATACAGCAACCCCACGCACCCAGTATAACAACTCTGGCATCAACCGTAAGCTCTACTAGCGGTTATACGCATCAACATACAACAATGAGCTGCGACATCAATCATAGCACACTAGCAGCTGTGCACATCAACGCTTAAACAGCCTCATATACACTATTGTGTTGGCTAGTCTCGACGTTGATCGAGGACCAACTACCAGCTCACATCTTCACATTTATCATTTATTCATTTTTCATTTCATTTACTTTTATCTTTCTCATCTCATCCTTTTTCTTTTCAAAACCATGCATGAAAAACCATTTTCGTATTGTTTTAAAACTATGATGCTTATGAATGCATACAGTTCTATCATATCATTCCAATAATCTCTAAACATGTTCATCTATGAAACATATCATTAAAAGAACTCAATTCTAATAAATAGTCAGCAAGCAGCAGTACAATTTGCGAAACATGCTCAATATCTGCCTATTCTATCAAAGCGATAGACATGCTCAATATCTTGATAAAGCTGTAAGAAATCAGCAAACAAAGTCCTAATTCTTGTGATGTAGGGCCCGAAGACCAAAACACAGTAAGTATCAACTTACCTGGGGTCCTTAATGCGTTTAGCTCTTTATCCTTTTTCCCGTTAATACCTTCAAAATAGTTAACGTTTATTTATTAATATATTTACCAATTATGAACTCTAACTTTGATACCGTTATCCCTAATTTATTATTTAATAATTTAACTACTGTTTAACAGTTTTTCATTAATTTATCTTTATTAATTTCATGGTCAACAAACGGGTAACCTTAATTTATACATTTTCCCTTAATTCACAATTGTTCAATTTATTAAGACCAACAGAACACAATTCCAAACTATTAACAGCGCAATAACTATAACAGGGAAAATCAATAGATCAACCATTTTTCCATATTAGTAATTCATAAAGAAACCAAATCCAATAACCGTGTCAAACTCCGTTTAGAGCAAAAAAAAATGAAAGAAATCCATTTTATACTGTTCAAGTTATCATTTAATACCTAACATACAAATCACAATTCCACAAGGCAATTTCTAAACTATAATTTTCATCAACAATTACCATTTAATTGCTTTTCCATCACATATATCGAGCAGTAAATAATACGGAGAACCAGAGCAATACCAACAACATACCATAAGGTAGTTTCGACATCCATCATGACCAAAACTAGATTGAGCACGAATAACTAACAGGATATATTTCGTCCAAATGTTCAATAACATATTGCTCAGAGAAATCATCCAAACAAGTTATTATCCAAACAATTTACAGGGAAAACAAATAAAAGAAACCATAATCCCACGGACTATCACTTCATCAAAATTGTTCAATAACAAGGAAAGACTATTACCTGCAGAACACTTGACCATGAAGGATTCCAACACATCGCATTCAAAGTTCGTTCCTCACAAACCATGGATATAGGACCATACCTACATCAAGGAATCGGAGTCTATCATCACCAACAAAATAACAATCCATAACCATCTAAGCGTCCATCATAATCCACATCAGAGACCTTAACTAAAATTACAAAATCCTCAGAATCCAAGGAGGAAAATCTTACTTGGAGAATCAAATAGGAGGACCTAGCTCCTCAACCCTCTCTTTCACAATTTCTCGCACTTCTTTTCCTCTTAACTCCAAAATACTCAGCCTTCCTCCAGCACCATAGAGGAGTTCTGCCTTTTATCTTTTCCTAGCCGAAGACCCAGATAGTGGAAGACAAACAGCTAAATGCTCCTAATTAATTTACCTGACAACCCACCTTATGTTCTTCTGATTTTTCGAGAGGCTGAGTCATTCATTGCATTCTTCTCCAATTAGTCAACCAAAGTGTGCTTTCCATATATTGTGTTAGCAAGAACACAATTTGCGAATGAGTATGATGCCAGCTGGAAGGGAGAAACTTGCAAAATTCATCTCGGCCAGAAGCCCATTCACCAAACCGAGTTCAACAACGGAACCAACAGGACTAGAGTGGCCCTTCCTTACCAAACCCCTGCTGTTTTCATCTCGGAAATCGTTCATCAAACATCCAACAAACTCACCATTGCAATTTTGAACAATCCAATCGCAGCAACAATCCAAGCAAATTCGTCCAATCAATCAGAATACCAAAACACAAAGCATGAAAATCCACCTCGGTCATGAAATCGTAGCCCCAAATCATGATTTCCGCGTGGTCCAACTAGTGCCTTGCAACCTGTGGCCATTTTGAGCCCCAGCCAAGCAGTCCCCACCGTTCAGCTCCACTGAAGTTGTTGTCCCTCGCTCGTTCGCCCAAACCGCACCACCCTGCTTCATGAAGCCCAACAACTCACCACGCTTGGAGTTGCACACCAAACCCGAGTTCCTCCGTCGCCATCCTCCCGAGCTTGCTCAATGGGTCCCGATTTACCCTTCTCCTTTCTCGATTTTCTCCCCCTCTCTCGATCCCTCTTTCTCTTTAGCAGTCAAATCACAACCCTAAATTCCAATTTAATCTTCTCCCTTTTCTTTTGCTTCAAAACCAAACCAACCATGAACTGAGCCAGCTCGAACTGACGTGAACTGAACAGACCAAACCGGTTCATCCCTCCTCCATTTATTACATTTCCTTTTATTTTAATTCCCACTAATTCTATTTAATTTTTCTTTTAATTTAAATCTTCTTTTTACTCAACTAAATTCCTCTTTCATAATTTAACAAAATCTTTTATTTAATTAAATTATTCTCAACCCAATTCCGATTCTCGATATATTCTGAATATTTCTTGATAATAATTATCTGTCTAATTTAATTTCTTCAATTCGGTTTCTCAAATTAATTTCCATCAAATAAATCCTCAATAACTATCCAAATATTTTCCAATTAAATTTCTCATCATCAAATAAATATTCAATTATCCAATTATACCCAAATAATTTTCTAATTATTTTTACTTAATTTCATTACAAAAAATTGGGATATTACAAAAGCGCTCATCATGGCCATGCTCCTTCAATTGCAGTCATTTTTTCATCACTATATATTTATTTCATTTTGGTCAAAATCACCACCTTCATCACAAGATTAAACTATGAACTCAATGTTTAGTAAGAGATAGAATCAAATGATTCATGTATGCTTATGCTGACTCAATGCTCATGTTGTTCATTCAGAAGAGAACCTATCTTTTTTGTTTATCATTTATAGCCACATAACAATTTAGAATGTAGGGGATTATCAGTCCAAGAGAAAAAATAAATCCTAGGGGTCCATCTTGGGCAAAACTGTTACTCAATCTCAATGAGAGATGAGATACATCATCATGTAGTTCTCCCAAGTAGAACCGTTGCTAATCTCCCCAACCTCCAACGCCTATTTACATTTATTCATTTCATTTCATTATAATGCATATGCATGCCAACAATATCATATCATACTTAAATCATGATGCATGATGTGTATGCATTTCATTCAACCTTTAACATACATTTATCAGTTTATTGTTGAATCACAACCATAATATCACAAAAGTAGCACATCAACAACATTATCAAACAACATTACAAATGACATTACCACCAAATACCTTGTGATGTAGACCTTCATGGTAAAACACATGCATATCTCTTAGCTCATTCCTTATAAGCATTCACATTTGAAGTATCTTCTTGAATGACAATACCTTCATAATTAATAAACATTCATAAAAATTCAAGATAGGATCATAGGCTCTTAAGTATGCATTCAAGGGTTCTCAAATTTCCTTTATCTTTGATTATCATAACTTCCACAATATTTATCCAAATCTAATGATTTTATAACCTATATCTCCCTTAAGATGTTCTTAATGACATGTCAAATTGACTGAACTCATAAATTTCAAAAAGGTAGTCAATAGTTATCAAACATTTATCCTACCTGATTTCAACCTTTTACCCAATTTTCCCTTTTATCTTTCTATCATGCTTCCATATCCTTATCAAATTCTTAACAAAATCATGGTAGAACTTAACTAACCTAAAACTATCATAGAAAGAAGGAGAAGGTTGGAGAGAACTTTGAGAGGATTTCTTCCTTCCTTAAGCAATAACCTAAATCTTAAAGCCCTTTATATTATCAACCTCTCCATTCTCCTAAACCGAGTAGGAGGTGTTGATGCATATGAAATCCTTGAAGTTCCTATCCCCCCCCCCCCCCCCCCCACCCAAATTTCTAGGTGACCTTTGACATTTTGGTTTATCACTTTCCTTGAGGCAATCGATCGCAAAACCATCCAATGGCCAAACTCTGTCTTTTCTTCAATAAACCAGTCGAACACTCTTCTCCAGATGATCAACAGCAAATCTCAAACTTTACAATCTATATAGATGCTGGTCCTTCACCAATTGACCACAACGTCCTAATTTAACAGTCCTTTTAAATTTGGTCATCCATTGATTGACCGCCAGATTCCTTGTTTGTTAATCTATAATGAAGCCGATCGACAACTAAAATATTGATCGATCGCTTCCTTATCCAAAGGTCCCATAACCCTTTGAATCTTCATTCCTTCTTATGTCCTAAAACAAGATTCCCAAATATACACCACACAACATAAATTTTAATATATCGAATTCATATGTCACTATCTCCAAACACATCTCAATTATCAAAACATATAACACACACAATTCTTTTCATTGAACATATTGAAATTTTCTTGATATTACACCTAAGGGGAAGCCAAAACGCCAAAGCAGAAACATAGACAAACACCCCACAAATACCTCGTGCATATCTTATACACCAAACTTGGAAAAAATATAGATTAATAGGTGAGTGACAAACTCAGTAGGGGAATCTGTTCTAAATGAAATGCATGTGAAAATGGTTTTCTCATCCTTTAGAAACCAATGTCATGTTTTTCATTTACTATACATGAATTTTAAATCATAAAATTTTTTACCATTTTATTAAACAAGCCCAAGGCCATTGATGAGACTTTTGTCAAAACTTGTTATATACATAGACAACAATATCTCGAAAATATACCAACATCGTTTCCCATCTGTAAATGTCATCAGTGAAAATGGATGGTCACATAAAGACCCATATGACATGTTATATCCAAAAAATTTATCTATATGTAAAACTTCAATTATGTGTAATATGATATTTTGACATAGTGAATTGTGATTTTTTGTGTTGTTCATATCATTGAGGATAATGATGTTGTTAATGTCTCAGGATATATTGGGTTTATAATGGTGTTAGTTTTGTTTAGAAGTGTAGCATGTCTACAAGTTAGAAGAAAATAAGAAGGATTGTCATTTAAATGAGGAGTAGGTTAAAAATAAAGGGTGGTGGTCGATCAATAGGAGAAGGGGGTTGATCTCCTTCTAAGCAATTTATTGCAGAGAGCAAGTAATTTGGAAGTGGTCGATCAGCTGAAGGAGATGATTGACCCATTCCAAAGTAGATTTTATATAGAGAGAAATCATTTTGGAAGCGGTCAATTGTCCACTGAAGGGTGATTGATTAGTTTTTCTAAAAAGGGTGAAATTGCAGTTGATTGTTGGTGAATCGTGATCGATCGTGGTCATGGCAACTGTGACTCTGATGAATTGGGGTCAATCACGAGAAGAGGATGATCGATCAAAATATCAAGAATCACCCAGAAATGGCTAACCAAAGTCTGAAAAATGAAGTGGCACCTAGAAAGAGAACTGTCATGACTTGTCACCTATCCTTGTAAGTTTATAAACACATTAGAAGAAGTTTTGGCTGAACAAAAAACAAGTCTCCTTGTGTTCTCTCAAGGTAGCTTCTGCGTGTTGGTTTTCTAGAGAATACTGTGGTGCTCTATGAAGTTGTGTAGGAGGAGTTTCAAGAGGAAATTGCTGATGCTGTGTAGTTGTGTGGGAGAAGATTGAAGTAGAGGATTTTGAGAAGAGAGATAAGAGATTTTGTGTGTGTTTTGTCAGATGTGGCCTACATCATAAGATTAGGATGGTTTTGTGTTGTCTGTTGATGAAATGTATGTTTCTAGCTACTGCTTTGATAAGAATCGATAGATGAAAACGTTTAATTGGTTGAATTGCTCTCTGTATGATAATAGGATTAATAAAATCTGTTAATGATATGATTCTGTTTGTTGTTGAGAAATAATACTCCAGTGATGTAATTGGGCTAATATCAGTTATTGCTTTAATTTTGGGAATCATGCTACTCAATATAACACTGATGAAATTGGTTTTGGAATAAGGATATACATTTTCTCTATGACGTTCAACCAATTTAGCTCCCTATTTTACTTAAGATTTTTATAGTATGCTGAAAGGTTGGAGTACAGATTGTAGAATGTCTCTTTACTGTAACTACTTGATAAACTGTGAAAATACTACCTCTATTGATTGTTGTTTGTTTCATTTTTGTTACTACTTTTTAAACCATCAAGTTGTTAAAGGATGAACCTATGAGGAATGTGTTTTGTTTGCTAAATTGCTCTCTATTCAAATAAAGTATGAATTAAATCTGTTAAAGAAAAGGCCAGCTTTGTTGGTTTTGCCTTCTATTCAATTGTACTGTTGATAAAAATGGTGGTTAAAGATAATATTTGATCAAATTGTTGAGTATAGCCTCTGTTGCCTTGATTTACTTTGTATCTTCTCAATGTGCAGTATAAATTGTTTAATTGTGTGAAGTGCATCCATGACATGCATCATGAGTATGAAAAGGTAAACATATGCACGCATTGCATGATAAAGAAATGAATGTAATAAATGTAAATAGATATGTGGAGGTTCAGGAGATTTGGTGACGGTCCTAGGTGGTAACAGCCTTGATGGATACAACTTATCCTACGTACGGATGAAGTGACAGTCAAGCCCAACATGGACCATAGGATGTATCATTTCTTCTATACCAAAAATCCCCAATGTTTGGACTGATAAATGAAACGTATAGGATGATAGAAGAGATAGGTTCTTTTCTTGGACAGACTACATAATTATACATTAAGCATTGCATTTCATTCTATCTCTTATTGAGCATTAGACTCACAGTTTCTCTTGTGATGTAGGTGATGACTATGATCCTAATGAAGTGCACGTGGAGGAAGTGTGACTCAATGAATGCTTTCATTACTCGCCGCAAGTTGACCTTGGGGGTTATGGCTCATAAAATGAAATAAAGTATGTTTAAGTATTTCAAGGACTTTAAATGGTTTTCTTTCAATGTGGTAAATGTTTTAAAAAGTTTAGTTTTAAAGTATGTCAATGGTGGTTACTTTAAATAGTTTTAAAGTGGTGATTGTATGTTTTTATAAAGATTTCCGCTTATGCTCACTCTATTATTTTCCCTTCACATGTTTTTACGAATAAAATTTAAAAAGAAAAATTTTAAATGAAAAACGGGATGTTAAATAACACACGTCATAGAATAGGCAGACATTCGTTGATAGCAACACCTCATAAGTTAGAAGAAGATGATGGTATGCTCGTCCGTAGACTAGGCGGCTTATCCATCCGTGATATCAATAACAAATAAGGTTGTCGGCATTGAGTTACTCCTCAATTAGCCACCTAATGTATCCAAGTTGTCGAGGGATCCCGGTAAGCAGAGCTACAAGCCGTCATGCCACTAATCAATTGGAAAGGTGTTAGACGAGCAAGCCCAACAACTAAGAACCTCCAATCTGTGTGACTGAACCCTTGCCAGGTTTTAGGGCTCGAAATCCAAGGAGCGCATCATCACCGCCCTATCACCCTTTCGACTATCAAGGCTCAAAACCCGAGAACATGTCACCAGTAACTCATAACCCTTTTGTACGTACAAACGATCAACCTTCTCATAGTAAAAGATTGAACGAGATAGCTTCGTGATGCTTTAGTGCCAAAACTACATAAAGCATCATGAAGATTCATCCTCCCAACATAACCACAGAGTATCAAACAATATACTATATTCAATAAAGTAAACGTGCAGAAAACATATATATATACGTAAAAGCAGACGTGCTGTTGAAATATTCCTCGTCAGGTTTTCTTGTGTGGTATCCCACAAAATATTAGTTAGAAAACTATGATGTCATGTAGCACATAAAATATAAATATCCCTACCTCGATGACCACCATAACAACCCTACGGACTTACTAGCTTCACGCGCTATTGGAAGTGAGGTTTGAAACTATTGACATCTCCTGAACTTATAACAAGACCGACGTTAAAATCCCAATGATCGGACGAGGGATAGCAAATATGTCCTAAATTAAGATTAATAATTTAAGAGAGATCCTAGGGATAACTACTAGTCCAAAATTGAAAATCAAATCTAAGAATGCATCAGTAGTCATAGACCAAAACTCGAAATTGGACCAAAAACCAGATATGGCTGGTGAAGCCTAACAAAGTTCGTGAAACACACCTCCAAGAAACAAACAGTGCGGTCGGCTAAAATATAACGATGGTCAACCCGACTCCTTAACAGACAACCAGAAAGACCCACCGGTCTATAAGACATGGTGACAACAGACAGAACATGACACCTTTGACTTGAACAACTCAACCGTCAAGAGACATATTTAGAGCCATTCGAATCCGACCACGGTTGATAAGGCACAATGGTGGTCAACCGAGGCCACACAATTGTCGATGAGGCAAACCAAAGGTCAACTGAGACCTCACAGCTTCGACCAGACTCAATGAAGGTCAATTGGGACCATTTAGTGTCAATGAGACACATCGGCGGTCCATCAGAACCTCACAATGGTGGATAAGGCCACGCGCAACCATCCATGACTCAACAGTTAAGGAGACTGAGCTAAAGTTAATCGGGTATTACTTTATTGGGGATCAGCTCGAAATCCATAAACTAAACCAAGCCTAAAACCATGTCAATGAACAAGATTTTTCTTCAATAATCACAAGGAAATAGTGGAAGGGTCCTAAACCAAGTCTAGGAACCCAATCAACGCGTAAACGACCTAAAAACATAACAAACATACATTGAGCGGTCGACCAAGGACCTCCTGCAGGAGACCTAGGACCATACATGCAAAATCTACCCAAATTTCCTGTTGATTAAAAATAGAACTGCGGTCGACCAGCACTGTCGTGGTGGACCCAATAGATGCGATCAAATGCATGAATAGTAGCGATCGACTGCATGCAACTTTTTGGTTAATCGAAAACCATTTAATGTGTTATCAACATGACCGCTCAATCAGACATCACGTAGAGGTCAACTGGGACAACGTTCGAGCATAGTTTTTTAACAAAAAACATGCCATTTTCTCTTGATTTTTGCCTTCCAACAACAAATAACCCTTCATAGACTCTAATTCTACCAATATAAACCAGAAGTTTCCCTCAGATTCGAGTTTCCAACCTCGAATCTAAAGCCAACAAAAAAATGAAATTTTGAAATGAAAAAACAATACTAGAAACCGACTTATAGGTGAACGTCTTCACGAAAGACAAAGTACAAGACAACACAAACACAAACTGGGCAGAGAAACACCGAGGATCACTCGTTGGCTTCTCCTCCCTCCCCCCTCTTCCCTCTTTACCCTCTCAATTGAGAGCTTTATTCTCAGTAAATGGAAGAAAGTTCTCTTATAAAATATAAAAATTAAATAATTAATGTAGGTTGCCAGCGTTTGGTCTACCGCATGTAAAACAAATTGGTTGATAAAGGTAGCCAATTGACTGCTAACAAATTTCCTATTGACCACAATTCATCCAGATGCACCTCTTTCAAAACTGTGTGTTTTCCAATTGACCGCTTTTCAGTTGTTGGTCGACCGCACACTTCCAAAACTCATTTGAAAGGGTGTCATTTGGTATATAGCGTTCTAGACGTCCCGAAAGCACGCCATCACCTCTTGAAACTCCAAGCATCACCATTCTCGGCCTTTAACCACTGCACACCACCTAGACCAGTTGAAGACCACAGAGGAGGCTGAAACTCGACCTCCGGTTGCCAATCGAACACTTCTCCATCGTTAGACAACAATTGGACTTCTATGTCTTTCACATCATCTTTAGTTGAGCATTCCACCGAGGGTTCGAACAACCCCTCTTAACGGAATTAGACAAATTTTCCAACACAACCCACCTTCATCCATTAACAAACACACCTCATGTGTGTTTAGCAGTAGATGATGCGAAGAAGAAGGAAGGAGGAAGGAGGAGAAGAACCGAGTGTAACCAACTCACTTCATTAAGATGTCAAACCGAAGTGAATCTTCCCAGCCATACCAGACCTAGTCTAGTTGAACCAAACCAAACCCTGATGAACCAAAATAGATCCAATTTAGACCTCAATTGCTCTCGGACCATCAAGTTGATTCAAATTTTATTTTTGGTCCACTTAGGATTTTATTAGTGAGGAATTCATGCCCAAGTTTTTTCAATGAATAATTTTTTAAGACCTAAGAAGGATTTTAACTATAAGATTTATTTAGCTAAAGAAGTTTACTCAAAGGCTTGAAAAATCGCTAAAACCATATTCTCTCATAATCTAGGAAAGTAAAGACACTGATTTTCAATATTTTGGCTATCGTCCCTATATCACAAAAAATATTATTTAAATTATTTTCTTTGGAAATGCATGATTAAACATTGACATAGCAATCTATAAAGATAAATTTTTTAGGTCATAATGTATGCAATTATAAATGCGTGAATCTAATAGAATTAATAGAAAATATGATATATTTATGAAATAGTTAATGAAACCTTATGAGATTAAGAAACTATTGGTTTTCTAAAAGGCTGAACACATTGAAAGATTAAAAAATGACTTCTAATCGGTTTGTAAATTTTTAATATAGAATTTGGTATTGATGGAGATAATTTACATATGCACGTGTGTTTTTATTTATTGAATTTATCTCACATTTAGGTTAGTGATGTAAGTGAAGTTTTATCTAAGGAAGGACTAACGCTAATAGTTAATATTTCAGAGGTGAGGGGGATATTGTCGAGTCAGAGGAATATATTTAATTTTTTATTTAGTTTTAATTATTGTTTTTAGTAAATAAATTTAGTTGGAAATTTTAATATTTGAAGGATATCGTGTAGTTGAATATTTTAATTAAACTCAATTCGATATTTCCATTAATAAAATTTTGAAACTTTCTTTGTATTTAATTTTGTTAGCGAATTTTTAACATTGTTTTCATTTTTTAATTTCGTTGTTTGATAGTGGTATTTCAACAAATAAAGTTGTTTAATGTCTAACTAAAAATAAATTAAATAGACACTTTTTATTAATTAATAGATTTTTCTCTCTTAATATTGATTTTGATGTTCTCGGCAATTCACACCAACATAATTATTAATTGATTTGGAAAAAACAAAAATTTTAAATTTGAAATTTTGGAAAGGAAAATTAACAAATCAACTATTGTACTATGTGATCAATGACAAGACAACCACTAAAGTATTTTTGTTAACAACTTAACCACTAAACTATGGAAAACACACGCTGCAAATATCGTTGTCACGTTTGTCGTTAGTTTTAAATATCATTCCGTCGTGAAATTCCACCGTAGAACAGTACACATTCTGCGACGAAACTTGTGCATTTGCATGATATGGTTGTAATTGAATTGATAAATTAGTTTACTTTTGTAATGCACATGTACATAATATGGTTGTAATGGAATTGATAATTTTGTTGTTGATGATTAATGGAAATTGATTAATATGAATGTGTAAATTTGGACAAGGTGGAATTGAGACAAATTAGAAACAGAGTAAGTGGAATTGCAAAATTGAGACTTACGTTCCGCCATGGAATTTTGATGTTATGCCTAGTAACGTCGATGTTCCATGGTTGAAAGTTGTCATTTCATAACATAAAGTTGATATTCTGTAGCAAAACATCATACATTTTGTCGCAGAACGACATGTTTCTGTAGCAGAACGTCAGCATTCCTATGCCTTATATATTTACTATTATGCGCAAGTTGCTTAAATTGTTACAATGAACATGTTAGTTATTTGTTGATGATGAATGAAATTGATAATTTGGTTTTGAGTCAAAGGTTCTTGCTTTCTCTTATAAAAAAATGAAAATTTTGCAAGTGTTTCCCTTGTTTTAGTCTATCCCCCATGTGGCATTGTCAATACTAAAAATCCAAGCTGATATTTTCCAAACATAAGTGTAAACATATATTATTGTCCAAGTACACTAAGTAAATATAAATATATAATGAGACAATGAATTTTTTATTCCGTACAACAAAATCAGTATCTCAATATGTATCCCTACACATCTCAAGTACACTAAGTCGACACCGCCCTCTTGCGAGATTTCTTCTACAAATCCGTGATTGCAAATGACAACTGTAGGTCCAAGTATATGTTGGACGCTTTGGCGAACAACAGACTCTTATCAAGTAGATCTTCGTGATAGTGGAAGTGATCTGCTTGTAATCTCGGATTTGCCCTAAGCCCTCACTCGTATAGTGAAAGATCCCGTGTGGACTGAAATGTAAAGGGAAAAAATCAGCACATAATTAAAAAGCAATATGAATCTAGACAAGGGAAAAGATACACCACTCTTAGTCCGTTGGCGCTACGATGATCGCAATTGCCGCAGGCAGCAACATCAGGTGAGGGTAGTGAGTGTGTGCATGTAAGGCCCCTTACTTAAAACTTATCTTTTTCTTAGTCGTATAAAATTTTTCTTTAATTTATTTTTAAAAGTGAAAAGGAGAGAATATCAGAATAGTCAAAGCGAAAACTAATAATGATTTCAAAACATGATTTTAATACTTTAACCAAAAGTCTATTGTTTAACAAAACATTTATCATATTTCAAAATCAACAACAACGGTTCAAAATCCAAGTTTTACTTTATGTGAGTCATAACATTCAGGTCAAATCTGTTGAGTAACCCAAGTGCTCATCATGATATGCTCCCTCTACAAGTGCTTCGCTGGTACCCTGATCGTCACATACATCACAAGTAATCTATGAGCCTAACGCCTAGTAAGTGGTAAGATGAAAAAAAATGTTTGCCCAAGTCTTATATGTCAGAAAAGAATCCACCCTTTCTGTTATTTAATCGCAATCTCATACTATTAATCTAGGACATTGGAGATATTTTCCATAGGGAGAATAGATACATCATCGGGATCTAGCCTGGGCAGAACAAGCCACTCAATCTGTAATACCCCAGAATTTAATCGAGATTAAAAATAATAATATTAATGAATTTTGGAGATTTTGGGATTATTTTCTTATGGGATGTAATACCTCGATTTTTCGAAATGGAATTAAGTAAAAGTAAACGGGAAATTAATTGGGTGTGAATTTGTATAAGGAATTATTTGGATATTTATTGAAAATTTATTTGATGAAAATTATTGGAATTGGAATTGATTAAATGGATTAAATGAATAAAGGAATGGATTAAAAAAATTAATGTAATTAGAAAAAGGAAAAAAAGAAATGTCGGTGTTTGGTAAAGAAAGATTACAGCGTGAAAAACATGTTGCTCTAGTCGATAGCTCGCAACAGTTGGTGCAATCAACATGTGAGTACCAGTCAACTGTTGATGTCGACCGGTCTCACATAAATTTGCATAAATTGGGTTTTTAGTGGCTCCAGGCGACAGTTTTTTTATGTGGTAGCGGTCGACATCCCCAGTTCGGTTGACATGAGTGTCGACTAGTCCCAAAGGATTTTTTGAATTTCTGTCAGATTTTGCCTAACTCCCGTTGCATAGCCAAACTTCTGTAACGTTGCCTAATTTTCTCAATGTGGCAGCTGTTGGCAATAGGTTTCTCCTCTATAAATAGAGTCTGGTGGGTTGGGGTGAAAATGCAAGAAGAAGAGGGGGAAAGTGAGGGCAAGAAGAGTAGTGAAAGAGAGGAAGAGAAAGAGAGTGAAGGGAAGTGGAAGAGGGAAAATTTGTGGGAAATTTTGAGAGAAAGTGTGTGGGAGAGGTGTTACTCAGGAGAATTGGGAGTTCTACTTTAGATTTTCTAAATTTCAACCGTAGAGAAATTCTTCAAGAGATAAGAATTAAGCAAGTCGTGGTCAGATGAAGCTTATACTACAACGCAATATATTTAATTTAATTGTTTTAATTCTTTGCTTAATAATTACTCCCTAATCGTAAACTATTAATTTAATTTATAACCTTGGACTATTGATTTAATTCCTAACCTTGAACTGTTGATTTAATTCTTAATCTTGAACTGTGGATTTAATTCCTAATCTTGGACTGTTGATTTAATTCTTAACCTTGGACTGTTGATTTAATTCTTAACCTTGGACTATTGATTTAATTCCTAATCTTGGAGTATTGATTTAATTTATAACCTTGAACTATTCATTTAATTCTCGACCGTGAAGTATTGATAATAAGTATCAATGGCTAATAAATTGTAAATAATTGATAATTGCAAATTATTAAAGATTAATTGTCAAATTATTAATTGATAATTCTCTGCAAAATTATTAATTTATTGTAAATTGTTAAATCTCACGGTATGTTAACTATTGTTAGTTAAAATATAAGTTGCACATTTAATTCTCTGTGGGTTATAAATGTTTGGCTAATTGTAATTCCCTATTATTTAGTTTTGTTAAATTCTCACTCTATTATTTATCTTATTATTTAATAAAATAAATGTTAAATAAATATTCACATTGTTATTTAATAAAAAGAAATGTTAAATAATTATTCACCCTGTTATAAGATAAATATTGAAGAAATGTTTATCTTGTTATTTAATAAAATATATGTTAAACAAATATTCACCTTGTTAAATAAATGTTACTTTATTATACTAGCTAAAATAACTGTTTAATATTAATTCATGTTATATTGCATTGTCATTGATATGCTTTATGTTATACCATTATTCCTTTGTTTAAATTCGTGTTATTGCTATATTGTTGTAATTAATATTGCAAAGTATTGTTATGCATCATGATCATAGACTTAAGAGTGATGCATGTCGGAGTGGTATTCACATTGCATAGGAGAGACATTACATGGAAGAGACCGAACTTAATAAATGTAATGAGAATTGGGGGTTGGGGAGATAGTTCAGACTCCAACGAGAGACTCGAGATTTAACCCTTTCCTCATCGGGATGTGAGAGTCTATCTCTTGGGAGTTAGTTTCCAGTCACAAACTATTTTCCTTGTAGGAAATATTCTCAATGTCCCAGCTCAAAGTATGAGTTTATTGATACGAGACTATGAGTAAAAGACAAATTGGATGGATTCCTCTGTGACACAATCAAACATGTGCATACATCATACTGCATCTTAATTTTTGCTAAGTGTTAGGCTCATAGTTTGCTTGTGGTGTAGGTGATTGTCATTATAATTGCATTACTGAAGTGGAGGATGAGGCATTGCCTGTGGAGCACTTGAGTTACCCAACTGATTGGACCTAAAGGGGATTATGGCTCGAAAAGAAAAATTTTTATGTTTTAAAATGGTTTGGAAAACTCTAAATATATTGTGTGAAACTATGGACTTTGTTTAAATGTTCAAACTATGTTTTGGGATTTGTTCTTAACTTCCGCTTTACTCACTCTGATATTTATTTTACTCTCTTACGTTTTAATGAAATAAAAAAAATTATGTGAAAAATAAAGGAATAGTTTTTAAAATGACATTGGGCGTTACACAGTCCCTATATGGGAGGAGATACATAATCTCGTAGTTCTCCCAAGCATCACCATCACTAAACTCCCCAACCTCCAATTCCTAATTTACATTTATTTAATCTGGTTCTCTCCCATGCAATGCATGTGAATACCAATCTCGTCATGACATTCTTAATTATTTCTAACCATGATGCATGTCAATTTAAGCAATGATCAAATTTCCACAATATAAATTAATGCAATAACAGGTAAGGAAGATACACTCAATTCAACAGAACCAATCCCAAGAGCATCGGGCAACACAATTAGCCACAAGGAAATAGCATGGAGTAGCACAATTAACATCATTATTTTTAATAGTGCATAACTTCAACTATAGACAGTATTGCTCAAGGAATAAGTTCAACTTCGTCCAATTATCAAGCAATATAAACTAACAGAGAACAAACCGTAATCAAACCACTACTCCTTATACCGATGGAGCATTTCCCAGAATTTTAGAATAGACAATACATCCATAGAGTAATATTTTAAAAGGTATATTAGGCATAACCAAGCAGAGAATTGAATCTCAAATTATCAGAGCAACAGAGTGACCAACAGAATCATTTTCCAGAGATATATTAGTCAAAATCAAATAGAGAACTGAACACTCACATTATCAGGGAAAAAGATTAATAAGCAAGATAGACAGAGTAGCCACTAAATAATATAGAATTTAACTAGGCATGAACAAACATCAAACCAACTCACAGAATATCAAACAAATTCTATACTTGATGGTGTAGGCCACCTCTAGCAAAAATACACGGTACCCTTACCTCAATCAAGAATGCCACACTGCAGAGCCTCCCCTTCACACTAACAACAGCACCGCAGAAGCAACTCACACTCTAGAAAATCCAAGGCAACACACTTCCTTTTTCTCTCTCACACTTTGCTCTATGTAAAAGAAAAATAGAACACTTATCTCCCTTTCTTTCTTTCTCTTTCTCTCTGCTTCTCTTTCTCTCTCACAATCTCTGTCTCCCTTCTTCTTTGTCTCTCATTTTATTAGCATAGGAGGCTTCCCTTAGAAGCCTCTGCTGATAGGGACGTTCACCTACCACCAAGAGGTGGCACAGCTCAAAAATGCCACAAGGATTCATTATCCATTTGGGAAAATCGAGGTGGAACCATCGTCGTTTCAGGTAAATTCAATGGTCCCAGATGATCAATGGTCCCGGATGATCAGTTCCTCCCAAGGCCCAGTCGAAACACTGCTGGAAATCAAAATTGGAATTTCACGTGAGACTGTTTGATCATTTGATCGACCGCTTTGCCGTAAAAAATTACTAGTCGATCATTCGATCGACCCCTCTATCGTGTGAAGTTCAATTTTTCAACTTCAAGGTCGGTCATTCGATCGACTGTTCCCACACTCCAAAATGTTGCTAAAACTACCATTTTCAATTCAATTACTTTATATCTTAATTTATTTAACACTCATTTTTAACTTAATTTTGTACCCATATTTTTCACATTAGTGTACCATGCATTATTACGGAATAAAACGTATATTTTTGAAAACTCTTTATATTATCCATAGAGGGATTTATCCGAGTGTTACAGTGCAGGTCAACTGATGACAAAAACACGGTTGCTTTGGGTGGGACTAAAATGTAAAACAATCACGCATTAGAACTAATCAAACATGAAAGACTAATGAGAAAAGCGATATCTTTACTTACGTGAATCCACCCTTATGTCATTAGGTATTTTTCAATTTGAATGTTGAAGTATTCTTCTTCATTCAACACAGAGCACTGCATACAAAGAATGCAACATAGGGATGAGTACTAAGATAAAATCTTTTAAACTATTTAATATAATAGAATGTAATTCTCACCGTGTTTGCTGTCACTTCTTACTTCAAGAAGATGATCTTAGTGATATGGTACTCATCCTGAACCTGAAAAAGAAAATAACAGGCAAAATATCCTAAGTATGCAGTCCAAAACACTTAATACTACAAAATGAAAAAGCCTACCATAATTCCTGAAAGAATTATGCACGTCTCTAGGTTCTTCCAGGCATTTACACGAACATAAGTCGTGAAAAGATCTATCAGTTGACTTGGCTGCAATAAACATTGACAAGTTACCATCAGACTAATAAGGCATGAATAACTGCAGACACATAGATAACCAATTTGAAGACGTACCACGCGCACAATTTTAAGTGATGGAAGCTGTGATCCACCAAATGCGACTGTCGATGGAGGAATGAGAGCAACTATCTCCTGCATTACAGAAGAAGAAAATTGGCCGCAGGGTCAATGGTGATGTAAATTTGAGACATGTTATTACATCGCATATAAATAAAGTAAATAATGGACTTTGCATATAAACTAAATAACTTACAAACAGTCTGTGCTTTCAGTTGCTGAAGAGGATGCTAGCAAGGACATTGGAGAGGCTGCTAGAGGGGCTACTCGAGAGGTTGTTGGAGAGGATGGTGGAGGGGCTATTCATTGTAATACCCAGATAAATCCCTCTATGAATAAGGTAAAGGATTTTACGGAATAAATATTTTAATAAAAAAAATATGTTCCATAATTTTGTATGATACACTTAATATAATGCAAGGAAAATTAAGATAGAAATATTGTTGGATTAATTAAGGTAGAGAATTAAAATTTAAGTAGTAGAAATTAAGATGATTAATTGAAAATGGAAGTGTTTTTTTTTTCTTGTAGCGTGTTTTTATTTTATTTTCTTTTCCTTTTTTGTGGCTGCACCACTTCTTGAGTGGTCATGCCACTCCACCTAATTTGCCCACTCAAAAAATATTTTAGGGCACCACTCGTGAGTTGTTTCACCATTTGGTGAATTAAAAATGAGAAATTGAGGAGTATAAATAAGGGTGAAGTGTGTGTTGTGGAGAATATTGCCAAGAAGAAAGAAAAGAGGGGAGAGTGAGGTTGTGAGTGAAAATTTGTGAAGGTGAGTGTGAGTGATTGGAGGAAAAAAAGGGATTGGCCTTCAAGAGATGTACCATGAAAATTCTACAGGGAGATACTACAAAAAGTTAAGAAATAGGATATGTGTGGCTAGTGAGGCCTACATCACAGGAATGTGTGTTGTTTGAATATTTCTTGGATTATTGTTGTGAAATATTTTCACCTGCTACAATATTCTACTACCAAAATAAATGATTTTAGCCGTTGTTAAATTAATTATTATTGATTGTGAAATCTATATAATGACAAGTGACTATGATAAATTATCCATAACAACTACTCAGAAATTTGTTGTTGTACCCTGTTATTTCCCTACGTTACAAAATATACAATTATTTAATAAATAATCCTCAGATTTCTCATTATAAATAATTGATAAAATGATACGAAATGAGCTGCTTTTATTGAAGACATGAATTGTTGCTTCACTATTGTACTATTATGTCTATTCTATTAATTGTTGTGGAATTACTATGGACTAAATATTGTATGACATACATGCATCATGATTAGGATTTATGAAAATGTTGACATATGCATGATATGTTAATGAAATGAATGAATAAACGTAAATAGACGTGTGGGGGTTTGGGAGAGTAGGTGATGATTCTTGGTAGTGACACCCCTGATGGATGCAACTTATCCCATGTACGAAGGGAGTGACGGTTAAGCCACAAGACTAAATGATGTATTCTTTCTTCTGGATTGAGAAATCCCCAATGTCGGGGCTGTTAAGTGAAACTAAATTGAAAAGAAGAGAAGATGGGTTCTTCCCTAAGATAGACTACATAAGCACGCATTGAGCATTAAACATTGGATTTCATTTTATATCTTACTGAGCGTTAGGCTCATTGTTTTATCTTGTGATGTAGGTGACTGTCATGATATCAGTGATATACTTGTGGAGGAGATATTGCATGATGAGCACTTGAGTTATCAACTGGGTTTGACCTAATAGTTATGGCTCACATAAAAATAATATTGGTTGATTTTGGTTTGGAACAGTTAAAGATGGTTTTTGAATTATGATAAATATTTTGTAAAATAATGGACTTTTGGATTAAATATTAAAATGATCTTTTGAGATCGTTATAAATTCCGCTTCGATTACTCTGATCTTCTTTACTTCAATTATTTTTAAATAAATTAAAGAAAAAATTTATATAACGAAGAAAAAGATAATATTTTAAATTACAGGGCGTTACACTCGTTACCCCATTGTTTGCAATTCGGCTAACATCTCATGATGACAGTCCTCTACTTGCTCCTCCATTCTTGAAGCAGCCCCATTTGATGGTGCTCCTCCATCCGTTGAAGTCGGTTCTCCGTCCTTCGAACTTTATCCA
This sequence comes from Begonia loranthoides, assembly GCA_022433065.1. NCBI lineage: Eukaryota > Viridiplantae > Streptophyta > Magnoliopsida > Cucurbitales > Begoniaceae > Begonia > Begonia loranthoides. The sequence continues at coordinate 21,920,665 of CM039486.1, read as the reverse complement.
ACACTGAAAGATGCCGTTTCTTTGCTTGCTCCTCTATCCTTCACATCCAGTTGCCAATCTCCTTAGCCATCGACATAAAGTGAGAGGAGTGAGGAGGGGGCTAAGTCATCAACTGTGGAGTATCATCCTTCATGCTACAAAAGCGATGTTGGAGGTTGTTCCTCTAAGGGGGTTGGTGTAATGACCCGATTTTTCGTAACCTTTTAAAAATACGCTAAAATTTAAAACTTTTATTTAACCAATAAAACCATCTTTATTTAAAACTCTTTTAAAGAAATATCAGAGTGTGTTTAACTGGACCGCTACTAACCATTCGTTAAACTCCCTATGAAAATCCAATTAATAAAATGCGGAAGCGTTATAAAATCTTTTATTTAAAACATAACAGGTTTATTAAAGCATAGCGGAAGCATAAATTACTTTTCTTTTGAAAATGTGGCGGAAGCGTAAATATTTCATTTACAGACAATTAATTAAAATGTTCCTTTACATTTTACAAACCCGTTATTCTTTTTACCTTCGTTAGCCTGACCAGCCACAAGTCTCGTCCATGCAAATCCTTCATCAGCTGCTCCTAAATTTGTTCGTTATTTTTCCTACACCGCAAGTCGTAAGCTTTGAGTCTAATGCTTAGTAAGTGATATTACCTATCATGCTACTATATGCTCATGCTGTGTATCTTTAAAATCGTTTGCAGTTTAAGTTTCTTTTCTTTTTCTTGTCTTTTTATCCTTTACGTTTTCATCATCGACTTTGTCAGTCTTTTACATTTTATTCATCGTTTTCATCTTTTATGTTTTATTCATCGTTTTTGTCTTTTACCTCTGATATAGCAAAGAGGGCATAATTCGAAAGTCTGCTAATCATTGGCCGTTATGTCCCGGCATAATCCAGGAACCTTGCAACAGATATGAGCAACAATGGCATAATCCAAAAGCTTGCTAGCGACGATGGTATAATCCGAAAGCTCGCTAGCGGGCGTGCTACAAAGGCTTAAACGGCCTCGCGTCATATCGTTGCCTTTTTTTTCTTTACTTTAATTGCATTAGTTATTTCTCATTTCTCTTTACTCTTTACGGCTTATTATTCGTTCGTTATCTATTTCTTCATTCGTCATCTGTTTCTTCGTTCATGATTTGTTTCTTCATTATGATTTATTATTCGTTCGTTAATTGTATCTGTTTCGTATGATACTCGTGAATACATACAGTTTCTGAAAGCATAAATAAACATCGAAACGTGTTGTAAAAGCAATAAACAACGAAACGTGCGATTAAAACTGTAAACATGCTTGGAAAGCGGTAAGCAACGAAACGTGCGATTAATAACTATAAGCATGTTGTAAAAGCAGTAAACAACGAAACGTACGGTTAAAACTGTAAACAACGAAACATGCTAGGAAAGCAGTAAGCAACGAAACGTATGATTACTAATTATAAGCATGTTGTAAAAGCAGTAAAGAACAAAACGTGTGGTTAAAACTGTCAACGAAACATGCTAGAAAAGCAGTAAGCAACGAAATGTGCGATTACTAATTATAAGGATGTTGTAAAAGCAGTAAACAACGAAACATGCGGTTAAAACTGTAAACAACGAAACATGCTAGGAAAGCAGTAAGCAACGAAACGTGCGATTACTAATTATAAGCATGTTGTAAAAGAAGTAAACTATGAAACGTGCGGTTAAAATTGTAAACAACGAAACATGCTAGGAAAGCAGTAGCAATGAAACGTGCGATTACTAATTATAAGCATGTTGTAAAAGCAGTAAACAACGAAACATGCGGTTAAAACTCTAAACAACGAAACATGCTAGGAAAGTAGTAAGTAACGAAATGTACGATTACAAATTATAAGCATGTTGTAAAAGCAGTAAACAATGAAACGTGCAATTAAGGCTGTAAACAACGAAACATGCTAGGAAAGCAGTAAGCAACGAAACGTGCGATTAAAACTGTAAACAACGAAGCATGCTAGGAAAGCAGTAAGCAGCGAAACATTCATCTCCTAATCTTGCGATGTAGGTTCCGAATACCAAGATACATGCATATCACTTACCTCGTTTCTCACAGCGTTCAACGCTTAAAGCTAATTTTTCTTCTTTTTAGTACCTTCATAATTTAGAAACATCTAGTCATTACTAAAATTGTTAACTCTACTTGTTCACCTACTAATTAATCTCCACACCTAATTCTGATTATTTACATGCCTTAGACCAATTAATATCCCAATACGAAACCAATAGAATATAACACTACAAGTTGTAACTTAACAGGACCATTTCTAAACAAATGACACATTAGACACCCAATTCTAACAATATGACACTCAAAACTTCGACGCTTGCCATCATCCAAATCGAGACATAAAACTATATTTATCCAATTTCCATACTATATTTATCCTGATTAGTGACTTGAAACCAAAACCAAACAATAACCTAATAAATCACATCACATAACCAAGCACCAACATATTAATATTGCTCCTAGTAATTGATAGAGACATTATCCCGCAACAACCAACATAATACAAACCCGCAACAAAACTAGATCCAACATATTCATACTCGGACAATCACCATCGAAGGCATATACCTAAAATATTCTTCAATAGGCTACCATCATACAACCAAGACAACCATACCCAACATGCTTCACAGAATACTAACAAGTTATCGCAGTATATCCAAATGTACAGGGTGTATGCTATATAATCCATCCATACAGTAATTGTAACAACCCAGATTTTCATAATTCCTTGAAATGAGCGAAAATTTGAAAATTTTCTTTTTAAAACAAATCAGAGTGTGACGCTAAAGCCGGATCGCTACTGACCCTTATTAAAACTCATTGTGAAAACCAATCAGGAAAATGCGGAAGCGTTACAAAAATCATTTATTTTAAAATGTTGCGGAAATGTAAATAATCTAATGAAAGAACTCAATAAAAGGAATGAAACAATTAAATATAATTTCAATTACAATTATTTTCTCTTTTCATTTAAGCCTGGCCAGCCATGAGTCTCGCGCGTGCAAATCTTTCATCCTTGCTTTATTAATTGTTCGTCGTCTCCCATTTTGTGTATTTCTTTCCTCGTACTCGTACCTATACCTACACCACAAGTAACTGTAAGCCTAAAGGCTTAGTAAGGAAATGAGGTAAAACAATTATATATATATACACATACACCACTCTTTAGTTTTCTTGGAATGGATGCCGGTCCAAACCAAATCTTTCTTTACGTTTTGTAGCGTTCGTTTGTTCTTTCGTTCGTTACTCGTACATCGAGTTGAATTAAAGAAACAGTAGGAAAAGGGAGTAGCCTATCGAATATTAACCACTTAGGGTAGCTGGTCCCGTACTCGAATAGGGAGGAGACCTGGCCAACTACCTGATTAAACCCGCACTGCCATTCCGTTCTTTAATTCCCATTTCATTATCATTTCATCATCATTTCATCATCGTTTCATCATCGTTCTTTCATTTCGTTCATTCGTTTTTCCTCACGTTGTGTTTGTGAGTACTCACCTCGTAGGTGATACTCCCTATTTGTCTCTAGGTAGTACTCCTATTTGTTTCTATTATTATAAACGTAACAATATCATAGAGAAAGAATCACAACAATTCATAACAATAGAAAGAACAACCATAAGGAATAGCAACTAACATGGAATTACGGAAATTGAATGACAATAAATAACTAGTAAGGCAAGAGATTCAAACAAGAAATACAACTTGAATTAACAAAACATGGCAGTACAAGAATTGACTATTTTAACATGCTTATAACATAATTGAAGATTCACATAATCATTTACAAAACATTAGCGAATTCAACAATGAATACAACAATTAAAACGTACTAGCATGCTTCGAATTCAATAGGAATTAAGAGCAACTTTTCCTAGTCCATTTACATGCTTCCTACATTTATCTTTCTAAGCAATTATTCTAATCAGTTATCTATTTAATTTAACATGCTTTTATGTTAATTACATGCTTTTATCCTATTTAACTAATCATACTTTGGTTTAGCAAAAAATAGCATACCAAGGACATGTAATCGAAATTAAGATCGTAAGCAATAAAACAATAACGAAAGCATTCATTCACTTAGCCAATGAAACTCTTAACTTCCTTCATACTTAGTTCTTCTTTCTTTTATCTTTCTGTTCCTTTTTCTTTTATCTTTCCATCATTCTTTTGTAAAGTAAAGCAATAAAAGAAATTGCAGCAAAGACAATATAATTATATTAAAGGAAAGTAAGGTAAAGAGAAATACACAAAATATTAACAAGAATGAATAATCTATTAATATTAGTCTAGTTTATTACATGCTCAAGTAGAACTAACATGTTAATAAGTTGTCTAAATTAATTTGCATGCTCAAGAAGATAAGATAACTATTTTAGTTGTGATCCTAGTTAATTTACATGCTCAATTTCATTCTAATTAATTAGTTAATTACATACTCATTAGTTAGTTAACCTAGTCAATTTACATGCTTACAGTTTATCATCTCATACTCACTAAGAAATTACATTTAATTAATTAACCTAGTTAATACATGCTCATGGAGGTCATTATAAAGGTTCTAGTCAATTAATCATACTCAAGATTTACTTTATGAACGTACAAAGATTCTAGTTAATTACTCTAATCATAATCACTTTAGTTGATTAACAGGCTCAATTGATTATCTTTTAACTAAAGTGATTAACATACTAAATGGATTATCATTTATCGATTAACATGCAACTAAATTGGTTAAACTAAACTGATTAACATGCTTATAATATTCTTAATCATTTACATGCTCAAATAAACATTCTTAGTAAATCAAGCGTCAGATCAAACATGTTTAATCAAATTATACTTGTAACTCAAATAAAGACAAAACAATTAACAACAAGGAAATATAAACTTAAGGAAATACACAGCATGTAAGCTAAACAGTCAGTAAATCATAAAGAGCAGGTCATTCTCGATGATCTTCTACTCCTTCATACTTTCAGGATTAACTTATCTATCTAAGCAATAACATTTTCCAACAACCATATTTATTCACGTAAGAACAAGCAAGTAAAGTAACGAAAGAGTTTAACAGCACATAATGTAGAGCATTTAACAAGACATTTAAAGAACTAAACACCTCCAAACTCACGCACTCTACTTGTGGTGTAGGGCCTTTTCTGGCCAAGACATCCTATTTCCTTACCTCGAAGTTTTATCGTGTTTAGCACTTAGTTGTTATCCTCCTTCGTCTTTTCGATACCTTCACAAATTAGTAACAGTTAGCACTAATAATCACAACTTATAAATTTCCCTACCTTTAATTACTAGACAAGTTCACAGATCATAAAAAAGAATACAACATCTACGTCTTAACAGAGCATCGATCCAAGCCTTATCATTATGACCAAAAGCATTCCAATACCAACAGGTTCCATGTCCAACAACAGAACAAACAAATCCGAACAAAGCGTTAATCACATATTCAGCATCAAAAATCTATTCAAAATATCAATCTTAATGTATTTTGCAGACTAACAGTTTATGGAACTCATTCAGAAATCCATAACCAAATGAGCAACCTTTCTAGAATATGGATCCAAGTTTTAATCTCACAAAACATAACAAATTATCTTTTCCAACTCATTACCCAATTGCCAGTTTACAACATGTTTCACCGAACCCCCATATCCCTTTTCAGAACTAGCATATTATTGCTTCCAATAAGTTATCCAACAAACCACATAGAGCAATATCCAATTATTGTCCATTAAAACCAAGATACATAACTCAACCCATTTTTTCAATATAACAGAGAACACCAATCAACTCCAAGAGGATGCAGCCAAACATATTTTACAGCAACTACCAAGTTCATTCAACCCACAAATTATCTCTTTCAACATCAGTATCCAAAATTTCTTAATTCAGAGGAAAGAGACGTGCATTACCTGAGGGATCACAAGGACCCGAGAAGAAACTATCCATTTCTCAGAAATTTTCTCTCAGCCAGAGCTTCTCCAGCTCACTCCAGAGAGCTCAGCACTGCCAAGGAGCTCCGATTCATCCCCTGCACTCGGCTTCTCCCATTCTTCGAAAGAACACAGCTCCTCTGTCAATTTATCAACACAGCACACCAGCCACCGACAGCCTCATAATTCCACCAGACAGCATCTCCGCAATTTCATCCAGAAATCAAGAGTGCTCCCCCACTCTGTATTTTCAGTGCGATTCCACGTTGGCGTTGTCTGCGTTAGCAGACAAAATTCCCAACCAAACCGGGCAGACCGGTTTGGTTCGCCAATCACACCTGGCAGCGAACTTGTTGTCCATAGCGAGTTCGGCACTGCCAAACAGGAAACGACGATTATTCCGTCGAATCGCACAACCAAACGACGACCAATCAACAGGAAAACAACAGAGGAGAAAAACCCGACCAATCATACTGAAATTTGTTGCCTGAAAATGCCACGGCAGAAGCCCCGATTCCGAGCCCTAACTAACGTTCGCCCTAACTAATTTAAGGAGAACATACTCGTTAAATTATCATTTAATTTAGTTAATATTTATGTTCGTTTATTTCCATAATATATAATTTAACGAGTATGTTCTTAGTAATACCCCGATAGTCCCAATAGTCAACCCACTTAAAAAGTCAGGGTATTACAGTAATGAGCCCATTTTCATTAACCAAACATTTCAGGATAATAATTCGAGCAATAGAGTATCAATCCAAGTTTCGATCCAACATACATAACATTTTTTTTACTTCGCAATCCCAAATAATTTTTCATCATTGTGACCAATCCCAACTTATTGACATTCAATCACTAACCAGCAGAAAGTCTCAGTAACACACCAGACTATTCACAATTACATAATCACCATTAAGGCTGAACTGTAATCGGCCAACCAGAGTATAATCTATTACACAATAAATCTTCCGTTTCTAATTCACAATTTCCATGAACAACAAAGGAGGAAGTCTTACCAACAAACACCCGAGAGTAGCAAAAGGGTTAGCTCCGTTGTTTTCATCCTCCAAAGACACTCGGCCAGCACTCCAACACCAACTCCAGAAGGCTCCAGCTCTCTCGTCTTCCAGGAGAAAAATCACCCGAGCTATTAGGCCATCACCCCTTCCACAGCTCTCATCCCTTCTCTGCTCTTTTATTCTGCCATTGCCAGGAGACAAATACTGCCACTTCCACTCTGCCCTTTATGCACACCAGACCAACACACCCGAAGCTACCCTGCCTCCAACCTGCCCATCGTAGCACCACCGATAGCACTCCGACAATATCCCTTTCTCTATCGAGTACAATTCCAACTGGAAGGAGGGCCAACGTGGAGGATCTGTGCCACTAGGTTCAACCCAAACCGCGAGCTGGAACCAGGCCCTTGGCCGGTCCAGCGTGAACCGCGAGCCCCCAGCCCCGCGAGAAACCTCCATGCAACGAGCCTCCTTGCCAATTCCACACAACAACGCCGAGCAACCAAATGCAATGGAAGAGAAGGAAGAAAACCAACAGCTTACCTCGACCAAGAAATCACGTCCACCAATCGCGATTGAAAACGGTCGAACGAACCCGTGCCCTAGCTTTGCCGGTTCGCGCCCACGGAAGCCGCGTCGAAGACCAGCAGTCCGCACCCGGGACAGAGTCGCACGTCGGACCCGTCGTCTCCACTCGCCGTCGTCGTTCACCTTCCCCTCGCCCTTGGTTTCCCGATCCCCTTCCCTCCCTCTTCTCTTCCTACCTCATTCGCTTCTCTTCTGTCATGCATAGGCCGAAGGACAAATTAAAATCCTCATCCCCTTCATTTGATTGCTGAACCGACCTCGTGAACCAAAGCCTCACTAACTGAACTGGTTTTCCTTTATATTCCAAATTAATTTTTCCTTAACAAATCCTTAATTCAATAAATCCAATAAATCTCATTAATCAATCTCTAATATTTTTCTCACATATTTCCATTCTCAATTAATTATCTAATAAATTACTTCTTCTAATAAATCCTTAATTATCGTATGATAATTCCCGTTAAATTATAATCTAATGTTTACGTCTTAGGTAATACCTTGATAATTACCCAATTAATCCAAATACCCCCAAATTACTTTCCAATTATTATTATTAAATTTTGACATAAAAAGTCGGGGTATTACAGTTGGAGGCTATACAATTGAGGTGGTTGGAGGCCGTACGATAAGGGGCACTAGCCGCTGGGAAACTATAGCTCACTTTTTCGGGGTAGACTTGGATGGAGTCTTCAATTTCCAATTCTGCCAATGACTCAAAGTCTATTATTCTATATACAATAATTGAATGATATGAAACATCAGCTTCATATCGTTCGTTCACTTCGGCTGTCCTGAAGAGTGGAGAGTGGAACCTCTCCGTAAATAACTTTGAAACGAGCCAATAGACCTGCTACTGGTTGTTGTCGAGGCTGAGGTTGTGCTTCAACCTCGACTTGTGTAATAGGGGCACCCGCGGGTCTTTCAACTTCAACCGTGATTTCCCATAATGAAAGTAAGTAAGGATAAATGAGATATAAATTGAGTGTTATTGGATTATTTGGATAATCATTGAAGATAAAATATTAATGGATGGAAATTATTAGAATTTGTTAAGTGAGAATTTTGGTTAAGAATTTATTGAGGATAAATTAAAAGGGGGTTGATTAAATGAAATTGTTAATTGAAATAAAATAAAAGAATAAAAGAAGAAAGATGGATGAAACGCTAGTGTTTAGAGAAGTGAAGAAGCAGCGGCAGATTCATGTGAGAGCGGTTGATAGCATATCAACCAGCCTCACACAAAAATGCGCAGGTTGAAGTTTTACGCTGCAGCGGTTGATAGCATATCAATTGGACCTATCAACAGGTCCCACTGTGAAACGTAAAAATTGGTTTTCTAGATGTGTTTCGACAGATGTGAAATACATATCCCGAGGCGTGAAACACTCTGTGATTTCACCACGTCTCTTTCCTTTACAGATGGCAGCATGGGACGGATTTATTGCAGCTTCTAAGGGAAGTTGTCAAGTAAATAATTGAACTTCAGTACCTGGCAGAGGAGAAGAAATAAGAGAGAATTTGGGGGGGGGGAAGTGTCGAGGGTTCTCTAGAGCAAAAGTGAGAGAGGGAAAGGAAGGCTATTATGGAAATGGAGAGCCGAATGTGAGAGAGAGTGTTCTACAAAGATGAAGCTTCTGGTTCTCTCTGGTCTATTTTTGTCTTCTGTCTTCAGGTAATGTCTTCCTCCTTCTTAGATTTAGGGATTTGAGATTTTGGTTAAGCTCTCTATATGATTGGTGAAGCTCTCTGGTGTGAGCTATGGGCTAAGGAAGAGAAGTTTGGAAGTGTGGGAGACAGAGAGGCTCTCGGCGATGTGAGGAAGCAGAAGGTGAAGTGCTTCGTGCTCCCGGGTTCTTCACGGGTATACTTCAAGTAGTGTTTTCTCTTGGTCTGAGGATTTTATGGGTTTAATTATGAGAATAAAAGTAGAAAATAAGGGATTTATGGATAATGAGCTCTTTGTTTATTAATGATCAGTTGCATGGTGAGTTTTGTTCAATGGTTATGGCTCTTTATATTGTCAGTTATGGATAAATGCTCTCTGTAAGGAAATACAAATTGGTTAAATTTATGTTCTGTGGGATACTACTTCATGTTGATAGTGCTTGGTTATATGAGATAAAGTAATGAGATAACTGGTGAGGTAGTATTTTGTGAATGGAAATGGTTTCCTGTTGTGTTTACAGTTTGCTGGTTAATGTTGGGTTTGGATTATGAAATGTCGTTAAATGATGAATAAAGAATAAGGGTATAGATAATATTAAGGTTGTTAAGTTGTGAATGTAGAATTGTTTAGCATTAAGGTTTATGGAATTCGGTAGATTGTTATTAATAATTAAATGTTATGGATTTGTGAAGGTATTCCGAGGATATTTGGAAGGCGGATAACATTAATTGCCGAAACACTTTAAAAACGCAGTAAAGTGATACATATATGTTTTGGTCTTCGGACCCTGTATCGCAAGAATTAAGAAATTGTAAGCTGATTGTTTACTAGATATAGGTTCTTTACGTTATAGATTTAATATGATTATGCTTCGAGGATTTTAGGAATTGATATTGATATGCTTAGAGGTTGTATTGCAGCTTGTTGTATGTTTATTAGAATTAGGTTCTTTCAATGATATGTTTATTAGATTTTATATGAGATGGATAATGATCATGTTTCGAGGATTATTTGACTGATATGATATGTGTCGAGAATCTCATTGATGATATAGAACTGTACACATTCACGGGCATCATGCATCATGATTTTAAAATGTAACGAAAATGGGGTTTCATGCATGGTTTTAGAGATGGTTTAATGAATGCTCACACATACTAAGTGTACGGTGTTTGTGGAGGGCTGATCACCCGAAGTGAACGACCATATTTGGGCTGTACGAATATCCATTTTACCATGGAAAGCAAAACATATAATAAATGATGTAAACAGAATAAATGTAAAAGATATGATATGTGATACGAGGCAACAGTATGATGTGGAGTTGTTCAAGCCCTTGGTGGGCACAACCGCTAGTGGGCTTTCGGATTATGCCATTGTTGCTCATACCTGTTGCGAGAACCCTGAATGATGCTAGGATTGATAGGCCAATGGTTAGCAGACAAAAATGTAAAAGATAAAGGAAAGATAAAAGAAAACAGAAACAGAAAATGAAAACGGATTTAAAAAAGCATAGCACATGCAATTCAGATATTTACTTTCTATCACTTACTGAGCGTTAGACTCATTAGTTTATGTCTTGCGATGTAGGTAAACACACGAGAACTGATGAACAGATCAATGAGCAGTTGATGAAGGATTTGCATGCGAGGATCTTGTGGCTGGCTAGGCTAAGAGATTTAAGAGAGAAATGAGTTTTGTAAAGATAAAATAAACAATTTATTTATTGTATTTTAAATGAATTGTTTTATGCTTCCGCTACGTTTTCCAAAGGGTTTTAAACAGTTTATTTATTGTATTTTAAATGAATTGTTTTATGTTTCTGCTATGTTTTTCAAAAGGTTTTGAGAAAAAGGATTTTATAACGAAAAATCTTTCGCTGCTTATAAATTTTATAAAGGTTTAATTAATGTGTTTTAAGTAAAAAAATTTAATGATCGAGTTTTTAAGAACAAAAGTTCTATTTATAGTTTAAAAGGTTTTAACAACGCAAAGATTTTCGCTGTTTTTATAAATAAATAAAAAAGTTTTAATTTTACTCGATTTTCAAAGCAAGAAAATCTGGGTTGTTACACTAACCGACAATGAACTCAGTTGCCAACCGACTGCGTTCACAACCCGAGTTTGTCATTTCTGCTTATGGTTGTGGCGGACCACCATTTCGCATGAGAATCAATTTCTTTGTCCTAGGTTCCATTGCAATGGATGAAACAGTGAGAAAATTCACTCTGAGAGTACGAATGTTTGCCGAAGATTTCGTCGTTTGGTGAGGAATTGGTGAACTCACCGAAGCGTACAATCTATTCTTATATACTAGGGCACAAGAACGTAGAATGACACATGACGTTCCACGGCGGAACATCATCATTCCGAGACAAAAAGTTGACGTTCTGTGGCGGAAAGTTGTCATTTCGCGATGGAACGTAGTAAATTTTAATTAATAATGACGTTTCTTCGCTTAACGTCAGTGCTAGAACGTTAATTTTTAAATTATCATTTCGAAGCGGAATGTGTAGTGTTCTACCTCAGAACAAATTAATACGTTTAACGGCAAACGTGACAGCGATATTTGTTGCATCTATTTTTCATAGTTCAGTGGTTAAGTTGTTGGCAAAAATACTTTAGTTGACTTGTCATTGATCACAAAATACGATGGTTGATTTGTTAATTTTCCAAATTGAATATTTTTTTTGGGTCATCCCACTTTGCCTTCAAAGTTTGGTGTTTGACATAAACAAGCTAAAAATAAATGAAGTGCCAGATTAATTTGTTACCCATGCGTAATTTAAAATTTTTAGCCCAATTTTGAAATGGTATAGTCATTGAGTTGATTTAAATTATAATTACCAACCCACCCAGAATCTATTCTTTGTATTAGTGTCAAACAAGTCTACTAAGTCAAGTGGAGGCAGGAAAAATTCAACTCCCCAATCCTAACAAACTACTCTCTATTACAAAAACGAGCCGAAGTGGGCATAATTTGAATGATAATGAGAAATTATTCACTTAAATCTCGGGAAAAGAGTAAATCTGTGTTGCCTGGAAGCCTGGTTGAGAAGGCCTGGGCAGGGGCATGTTGAGACGGCAGAGGAACGTGCTCTAGCTCTTCCGATGCTCCTCGCTCCTCGCTCCTCGCTCCTCTCGAGAAACATATAACGCATTGCGCTTTCTTCAACTACATAGCTCCCCCTATCATTGAACACAAGTATGTATAAACCCTCCTCCAAACTAGTTCAAGACTAGACACTCTGCCATACATGTCAGTGTATACGAGGAGAGCATTTACATAAGATGTTAAAAAGAAACCGATATCGACCCATATAAATAAAAACACTTAATTAAATAAAATTCAACTCAATTTTAGTTTCCTCCAAAAAATAACAATTAATTTTATTAAAATGTATAGATTTGGATCGAAATATATTCTCAAAAATGAAAATGGAGCATCTTGTCCCCAATCTATGCAACACTTAGTCTTCATGAAAGCAGTTAATAGAGTTTTCAATTTTGGGGAAAAATATATTCAAACTTTGAAGACTCATCTCTTGAACAAAATATTTCAGTCCCAAAAATTAAGTTCATGCTAACAAAACATCAGTCGGAGTGGTCGACAAAGCCAGGGAAAAATACAGAGACAAGGGAAAGACTTAACGACACTAAAAATGAAAATGAGCAATGGAACAGGGAGAATCATTCTTTCAGGATAGTCTCAATGGCCTCGAAGAAAAGGGCAGCCATGTCAGTGCTTGGGGTTTTGACAGCACATTTCACGCCAGGAGTGCCAATGAGCGTCGTGAGTTCGATAAGCAAAGGAATACCTCTCGGGATTTTGGCAGAGAAGTAGAATACGTCATCCTGGTTTGTGTTTTTTCTTTTCGCGATGAAGAACAAGTTTAACGAGGCAAGTCGTTCGAGTGTAGCTTCAACATTGTTTATTACAATTCCCGGGCAATCCTTGGAGACTTCGTTGGAATCAGGGAGAGACCTCCATGTCTGAAATGAAGGTCAAGTCAGGTTTTCGAGAATTTGGGTGACTGTAATTACTAAAAGTAGATGTTTTGACCCAATAATTTCTCCAAAGTTTTTGATATCTACAACACTAACACTGTAAAAGAAACTCATTTATTTATATCTGTTGCTAATTTCATATGCCAAACAATAAACTAGGAACAAATTAGCAATGGTAACTTGATAGAGCATAGGGTCACAAATCATTCAAATTATCGCACAGTCCTACCAAAAATCTTTTGATTACGCAAAGGAAATGAGGAAAAACATGCAAGAAAGAAGGAAAAATATGACTAATTTGCAGTTTGTAAAAGGCAGGCTAAATCAGACAGGTTACTGGTAAATGTGAAATAGATATAGAGCCAGTGGTGATTTTTGAAACTAGGCTCTAAAGTTTAAAAAGCAAGGGATAGAAGGGAATTTAATAAAGACTTCCAGTGAATTACCTCGAGAAAGTTTGCACGCTCCATTTTTCCATCTTCAGTAAAGAACACATGAAACGAGATTTTATCAGTGAAATACCACACTGGCTGCTGATTGTTTTTCACTGCAACCTGTAAGACTGAGCTTGGGGGCCCTTGAGATAGGTTTTGAAACATAACCATAGGCAGGAGAGTACTGGCTGCCGTCCCAGGTTGCAGCTGTGGAATCTACAAAACGTATAGAATTGATTAGGTTGACTAATTCGGGCATTAGTCCAAGTTAAAGCAATCAAAATATGAGTTTTTGAACCTCGAGGGCTCCAGCAGCTGCGAGGCCAAAGGTATTCTTGTTGAACTGGATCATAAATCCATTTAATGGAATCTGAGAGTTATTCTCAAACAATAAACTGTAGAATATTTGACCATCCCGGCGGATCAACTGTGCACTGATTTGCAAGCCTTGACCAGCTGCTGCTGGAAGCAGAACAGGTACAGGGGGACTGCATATCAAGATAACAAAATTCAAATTAATGGCAGTAACAGCAAACGTAACAATGAAACTTCATGGCAGTAACGTGCCATTCAAATTGGGTTTCTAGCTCATGTACAAACTATTCTCCACAGGTAGCGGTGACGAGAATTTCACCCAGGACAGATGTGCTAAGAGGCTTTTTCAAACCAAACGCTCTTTGAGTTGTGGTGTGCAGATTACTTTGACTTCATTCTCATTCCTTATATACCATAAGGGCAGTTCACATAATCCAGAATTCAGTTTTAACTTACCCAGCAGGAGTAGCAACAGGTTGATCAACAGGGACAATAGCATTGTTATCCAATCCAATCAAATCAACAAGCAAATCTGGCACTGGAGCCTGAGGTTGAGGTTGGGGTGGAGCTGGAACAGGGGCAGATTGCCTTGCTGTGGAATATGATGCACTAGTTGAACTAGTAGGAGGTGATGTGCCACTGCCAGAAGATTGAGCTGGTGATTCGGGATACCCAGTTTCACTCCCCTCAGGATAATCTTCATCATCATTTCTCTGGGTTGTGGTTTTTACACGGGTCACAAATGCTTCCGGTGGTTTATGATACACAGAGGACAGAGTAGCAATGTTGGCAAGGAGTTCATCAAGAAGAGAGGAATCAAGCTGGTTTGAGTCGTCACTGATTACCGGCTTCTCAGCCAGAACAACATCCTTAGCTGCCTGAAAAGGTACAAACATCAGGCTCCATAACTGCTGCTAGACTTACCCCAATTAGAAGCTAATCATCTTATATAAACTCAAACCTCAGGATCAGTTGATAGGAGTCGCCAATAAATATATGCACGATCACGTAAATCAGGATTGTCTGTTTCAACTGTAGCATTATTTAAAACAACCTATAAATCAACAAAATAGTAATTAGCGACTCAACTCACCATAAATTATCATAGATCACAAACAAGATCATTTCTCATTTCAAATATCCTCAAGATTGGAAATGACATACTAGTTTCTTGATCCTAGTGAAGTGGCATCTTTAAGGAATCAGGTTGATCAAAAGGCATACTCTTAGGTGATGTGGTACAGACTGCTTTCTATTAACAATATTTCAAATATTTCTGTTGAACACAATGTCCTAAATCTAGGGCAAAAAACATGGTGGCCATAATATATATTAATGATACCTAAATTAGCATTCTATTTCTGATAATCACATTTAAGGAACAAATGGAAAAAAATGAACAAATCCTTTTTTCAATAATTTTGAATATTAATTAAAAAACAGATTGTTAAGTAATCGTTCTTTCTTTTTTTTTTTCTCAAATAGATAACGCAATTAGTTCTTTTACGTTACAAATCATTTGCTCAGAAAAATTCAGTGAAGTAAACGTTCCTATAGGGTCATCGTGAACTTTTTGGTCAAGTTTAAACATTTCTGAAAGATATCTAATGCAGTATACAAGAAAAACAAAGATAACTTTCGGCACCGATCCTTAATCCTAACAAAAAGAGCACTTTATGGCTATAAAATATGAAATCAAACCTGAATCATCTGCTGTGGACCTTCAGTTGGTTTCTTAAGGAAAAGTTTGACGGTTGCTGTCAACAATTGCAACTGGACTTGAGCAGGCTCTTCAGGAAAACTCTCCAGGAAGCTTTCAAGGAGTTCATCTGCATTGTCAATTCTTTCCGCATATTCACCAATAATCCAGATCATTGACGCCTTGAAGCAGAAGGAAAAAAATCAAATTTCATAAATTATTACAGGAAAATCAAACTCTAAAGAAAGTACATTATTTTTTCATCTAATGTTTCAGAATACTACCTTAGCTTCCGGCTCATCTAAAGTGTCCAAGCTTTCACACAGCGTAGCAATGATAGACTCATATCTGATAAAGAAGTTCAGCAAGATCGAACCATCAGCTATCTTAACAAAGATACAAAGTTTAATGACCAGAAAAAAAAGAAAATTACAGACGTGTTAGGGTATCTCCGAAAGATGTCCTTGATGACTATTATGGCCTCTTGGACTACATAGTTCACTTTAATCTTGATGAGCTCGAGCAAGACACTTATGCATCTCTCAGCTGCTCTCTCTAACTTGATGGCACATCGGCCAATGGCACGAACAGCTTTCCTTACAAAATCTACATCTACTTCAGTTGCATACTCTTTAAACTCCAATAAAACCTGCATAAAGATTTACCAAGAGTTCCATTTAACTGCATCCTGCTTGAAAACAAGTTTGCGAGAGGGATAATATTAGCTATATAATTCAGTAAAAAAAGTACCTGGTCAATATTTCGGTCTGAAGCAAGCTTAATCATGATTTCTAGTTTTTCCATCTTCACATAAATAGGATCATTGTATTTACAGAAGAAAACCTATAAAAGACCCAAGCAAGATTGTAATTACAATGGAAATCGAGTACAGAGTTTACAATACTACTATTAATTACCTTAATCTCATGAGCAAGGATTGTAGGTCGTTTTTGTACTATAAGGTTAATGTTCCGCAATGCAACATATTGTATCTCAGGTTCTGCAGATAGAAGAGTAACAAGAGGAGGAGCCATCTTTTTACAAAGATTTCTAACCACATCAGTGCTAGTTATAAGTTCCATTTGTTGGAGAATCATCTGGAATGAGGAAAAAAAAGTCAAAAGAAGAATCTCTGACTGTAAATGAATTGGGGAACCAAAGCAATCATTCATTGGAATACCACGTCCAAATAAAATATGCAGTTTAATGAATTTCACCTTCACTGCTGATAAAACAACTGCACAATTAGCATGTTGTAGCCGTGGAGTAACTCTCTCCACTATACTTTCAGCTTCACGAGCATCAGCAGCCTTGTATCTAGAAAGTGCATCCAATATAAAAACTTGACCCCACCTGGAATAGTGTTCAGAAATACATTAAAACAAATTTGAAGTAATGGCTCAAATAGAAGAAAACTGACTAAATAATAAAATAGCATGACAAGAAGACCATATGTGCATCACCAACTGAACAGTTTCTAACATTAGTTAGCAACTGCATATTTCACACTATAGCTGCAACACAACAGTGTAAATGTACGATGTATCTGTATAATTTTATGGCAGCGAGAATGAAATTCATTAAAACGTGAGTTTCTTTCTACCGCTCAATTTGAGAAACAGTTAATGTCAACTTACTCCGTGCATTCATTTAGAGCGGTGAGGAGCTTGGAGAGTGTGTTACTAGTGATTTCAA
The DNA here is from genome assembly GCA_022433065.1 of Begonia loranthoides. Lineage (NCBI taxonomy): Eukaryota > Viridiplantae > Streptophyta > Magnoliopsida > Cucurbitales > Begoniaceae > Begonia > Begonia loranthoides. The sequence goes on along the minus strand of CM039486.1, from coordinate 21,903,253 downwards.
AGACTGGCCTACTACTGTTTTCCTGTATCTCTGCTAGAGCTGCGACAGCATTTGCAACAACCATTGGGTTATTGTCTGAGATTAAGTCCTTGAGGGAATCTAGGAAACCCCTATCCTCAACGAGCTCGGCGTTAATGTCATAAAGTTTAGCAACACAAACGGCTGCTGTCTTGCGAACATATGGGTCATCATCCTGTCAAATATAATACTCCTGGATGGTTAAATAGCTTAATTTACACATCAAGAATGCATTAATAGAATTTGGTCAAAACAGGGAGATGCTATGTGCATAACCATAGGTCACAGCCATCACAATCAATTAATTTTCCAGCTAAACCAAATTCAATAGCAGATAAATGTTTTGGTAAAAAAAATAAAAGAGATATTTGCAATGTATAACAACCTTAAGGCACCTCTGAAGGGGATCACAAAGATATTCTGTAATCTTATCCACACGAATGCATCCCATTGTTCGTACAGCCAAAGCCCGGATCAAAGGATTTGGGTCTTGTGAATCCTGCAAAAAAAGCATACAATGCAACTGTCAGAAAATTTTTAAGATCATGTTTCATGCAACTTTGTAATGGATGAAAAAGGAACAAACTTGTGTACGTTGAACATTTAAAAAATTAGCCTTGCAGGACTATTCAAAAAAGAAAAAAAAATCTTTCATAATGAATTCAGTTACATCCTTGAAACAGAGTAATCAGGACACGAGCAATGCTTTGCATATGCTTACACAATGATAAAACGATGCCCAATAATGTTAAAGCTAAATAAAATATGAGACTGCATAATCTTACTTTGCTTTAAGATCAAGTTAGAAATTTGCAACTTCCAGGATGATAAGAAGATAATCGAAAAGGTAGAATATCTCTCACTCATGAATCAATCTATCATGTCTTCATTTAAGTCCTATACGAACTTGTCCCAATGCAAATTGATATAATAAAAAGAATAGGTGATGCAAATCAAGGGATAGCCAAAAAAAACCTCAGAGTAACTTTTGCATTTCCTTCAATCTGTCTTTTACATAAAGATGATTCTGCTGGTTTCATCAGATGCATAATTTAAGTGCACTTTCTGTAAGATAAAATTTAATGGTACCACTGGTGGTAAAATAACATCCTAGCTAGAAAAGAAGGACTAAATGATCTTTATTTCTAGCTAAACAATGAAGATATCCTACATCAATATTGATGCATTATACGACTATGGCCCAAACCCATAAGCTTGTGATTTTCTAATATCAGACTTTATCTATTATTTTGGTGTATGATTTTATTCATTTTAAGTTCTCTGATAGACTTTATCTTTTTAAAAGCTTTCGTAGAGATTTACTTTATCCTATTAAATATTTCAAATCATAACAAGAACTCTATTTAAAGAGGTTGCGCTAAATATTAAAATGATATTTTTGACAATTACTATAAATTATATATAGTTTGAGAATTATTTATCTGTTCTTCTTTACTTTTCTGTTTCGATTTCGAAACAAATATTTCAGTGAACCAAATTGGTTTCAGAGAAAGAATTTCACCTCAATCTGATGACCGATCGACTTTATCTTTTTAAAAATTTTTGTAGAGATTTACTTTATCTTATTAGATATTTCAAATCATAACATGAACTCTATTTAAAGATGTTGGGCTGAATATTAAAAAGAAACTTTTGACAATTAAAAACAATTTATTTTTAGTTTGAGAATTATTTCTCTGCTCTTCTTTATTTTTTCGTTTCAATTTCAAAACAAATCTTCTGGTGCACCAAATTGATATCAAATAAAGGATTTCACTTCAATTTGATAACCAAAGATAGTTGTATTGGAAAAATAGTCGTCGGCCAAAAACGGAGGATGAAATAGAAAAAAACTTTTTGTGACATAAAACAAATCGTTGTTGTGAAATTAGTCAACTGTTGTCCACGGTTAGAACGACAAGCCATCATCTTTGACCTGTAATGACGATCGATAACAACTATTGTTTAGTCCAAAGAACAACCATCTTGCAAAGAATGGCCCTTGGACACCATCAATTCGTATAATTTCATAACCGATTCAAGAAATTCAAACCCTAAAATAACATTATAATCCTTTACATACATTCCAACCCAATGATCATTGTCTTCAATAAGAGCCTTTTAGCATGTAATGATCTTAAATCAGAGACTGATGGTAATTTTTTGAATGAGATAGATACAGTGTTGGGTGAGACAACTGGTATTTTTGACAAACATGATGAATTTTTTACACCTCAAAACAAATATCTTTTCAACACCAAAACATCGTAGGCGATGAATGTGATGAAATAAAATTAAAATTCTTTAAGCAATTTAAAAAATCAAACTTTATTATTTTGTTCATGGTTTGTGAACAATTTGAAGAAACTATAGAAATCTCCACTGAGGTTCAAAGAAGAGCATTATAGTATTCACCAAATTTAATTTTTTAAAGCAGCAAACACCAAAATTGTATTCAATCCAGGAATTCTTCATAGCTACAAAACTCAAGGATAAGTTTTTTTCAAAGAAACGAGATTAATGCAGTACACGACTTAGATCCAAACACATAAACATGTGGTATTTTAATATTTTAGTATTTGATTTTATTCGTTGTAATTTCTTAGATAGATTTTATCTTTTTAAAAGTTTTCATAGAGATTTACTTTATCTTATTAAAGATTTTAAATCATAACACTAATATGGTGAATATTAGGAAGCCTCTTTTAACAATTAATACAAATTATCTTTAGTTTGAAAATTATTTCTCTGCTATTTTCTAATTTTTCGTTTTAATTTCAAAACAAGTCTTCGGCTGCACCAAATACAACTAACAGTTCAGACAATACTTTTTCTCTTTCTTCTTTTCACGCTCTATGGGAGAGATTAATTTTTAGCTAAAAGAACATTGAAAGATAAGTACAAAAAAAGGAATCATGAAATAGAATAAATACTTACCTTGACAAATGTGTTCACCGCAAGTATTGCAAGATCAGGTTGGCTTTTAGCGTAATTAATAAGATACAAATAAACAAGCTTTTTCAGCTCTAAATTTTCTGTTTGCATGCAATTTACAACATCTGTAAAGAGTGATGATACATCCTTTCCAACAGTCATTGCAGCAATCACCTTCTTGACAGCATCTTTTCTTTTATCCTATAAATCACATAAGAATAAGATCTCAGTTCAAAGTTCAATTGCTTCTGCAGAAGCATATGGAAATTATTCATTACATACAGAGATTCTTTAATACCCATCCTTTTAGAAATATAGAAAACTGACATTTTGAGCACAGCCGATTATGAAGTCATAAAGTATTTTATTTTTATATTTAAGCACTAATCACCATCACAATGCTGCTTACACCAAAACTAAATCATCTATTAGCTAGACAGAAGACAACAATATTAAAACAGTAGTGGACATCCATGACCATCCAAACAGACTGTGACATCATTTTCAGTTAAACATACATTGGAAATGATCAAGTCTAACAATTATTAAATAAATTTCCACACATAAAAGAGAATTATGTATAGCTCATCAAAGTGGTAAAACATTTCCTTTCGCAGCTCTACCCCAAATGACAGGACAAATAGATGCATGATTTAATTAGTGTTTAATCGTATAGAACAACAGTTGCCAAAAAAAGCGCACTCCTCAGACATTAAATCCTAATGCAGGAGTCTCAGTCCCCAATATCCAGGAAAACACATAATTTGGCGGAAAAGAAATAAAATTAGATAGTAAACAGAAAAACAAAGCTAAATTATGTAAGATCTGAAGGAAATGTAGATAATTAACAACAGAAACATCACGCGCAAGAGCGAGAAGCAGTCCAACTGCTCTAGATCGCAGATCAACAGATAAAAGAACAAATACAACATAAAATAAACAGAATTGAGCTAGTGCGATAAAGAAAAACACGGGACCTTGTACTGGGAATTGAGCTCCTCCTTGAGCTCAGGGATTTCTCCCTTCTTGGTGGTGGAGAAGTACTTGGAGTCGTGTCCGCTCATCCTTCCTACCAGCAATGAAAAAAGAGGAGAAGAAAGAGGAAAAGAAATGCAGAAGAAGACCGAGCTGCCCCGGTTTTCAGAGCGAGAGAGATTCAGAAATGTCGATGGAATGGTCGTGCGCTTCAGATCCGAGCCTGTTGGCGAGCCGGATCTTGCGCTTGGTATGGCCCATCACAAGCTCAAGCTTACAGGCCCAAACTTATAGGCCCATCATAAGCCCACCTCATGCGGTGCCGTTTGTCCTCTCAAACTGTTGAGTAAACCAACCACTGATTTCTTAAATATTTTTAAAACACTCTAAATTAGGACCCGAGTTGAATTGAACGTTTTGGTTAAGTAATCCATTAAAATAGGCATCATGAGTTTATTTTAAGATTTCAATCTTAACCCTACAAGCGTTACTTCGTGAGCAGTTTCTCTTTCCCTCTCTGTCTCCGACCATCAAAACCGCAAGCATTTCATCCAAGTTTGCAATATCAAACGAACTTAGTTTCTCAAATAATTGTTACAAATCTATTGCGGTGGAATTTATCAGCTCTTTGTGATTTCCTAACCTTTGTAACTCTTGAGCCTTTCTCCAGGTCTTTGAGACATTGTGGGCAAATTACATGAGATTTTTGTGATACATTTTCATATTTGATCACAATCTTGAGAACATTCATTGATTTAGTTACAATAAATGTTAGATTCTATATTAATTAGATGAGATTGTTGCTCGTACTTATAATAACTAGTCTTCAGTACGTTAGATTCTCTCCGGTGCTGCAATTTGGAGACTGAGTTGAGGGAGATGGCTTGGACAGGCTTAAGCTCTCAGGTGAGCTGAGTGGACAGAGTGAGAGCTTAGGATTTTATGAAGACTTAGATGCTGCTCTCGACCGTTCTGTCAGTATGAAGCCCTCCCTTTCAACTTATGAATTAGAATGGGTTATGCTGCTGATGTATGGGGTGTAATTCTGTTGAGCTAGGTCCTTGTTCAATCTGTTATGTGTAGACATTTAACATGTTAACTATTGATGGGTTGGATTTGATGATTGTTCTCGTGAAAAGAACATTGTTGTGGTCTGTCTTGATATGGAACGTTAGTTGATAATCTGCAATTTTAAAAAGGTTATGAAATACCGAGTCGTCACAAATTTCATCCAAGATTTCTCTATAGATGACATTTTTAGCTAAATTTGGAAAACTTGTTTGTATGTTTGGAGGCCTAATAAGCACTCGGACAAATAACAAATTCTTTGCGCGTGATAGAGCAACATATAGTTGTCCATGACTGAAAACAAGTTCTAGAAAATAAACGCCAACGAAATTCATTGTTTGACCTTGTGCTTTATTTATTGTCATAGAAAAACAAAGGCGTATAGGAAATTGTGTGCGCTTGCCACTGCAATCACCTGTACATATTTCTGCATCTATAACATTTTTCTAAAAATATCGACATATGAGTTGTGTGTCATTACAAAGTCCTTCTGACGGATTGATATTACGAAGCAACATGACCGGACAGTTTTGCTTCAAAAGTAATTCATAGGGAGGAAATCTGGAAGGCGTTAAAGTATTGATAAAATCTTGGTTATCATTTCCATTTGTTATTTCTAAAAGACTATCAAAGCTATAATAGCGAATAAGTTCTTTGGGAAAATGCTCAATCAAAATGTTGTTTAACATGTCGACATATTTATTTTTAGGTGTTAATATACCTCTATGAACGATTTCACTGAAGTTTTTTGCAAAACCATTGAAATGAGGAAAGACAATATTTAACAATGTTGATACTGAATCACAACATCGATATAAGGAAAGAAATATCATGAGGTAGGAGGATATAATTATTATTATTGTCACAAGGTTTTGTTCTATCACCAATGTGAAGTGTTCTATCACCAATGTGAAGTAACAATTTTGCAAATTCGGGGTCTGCGGAGGCACGCATATTTGATGTCAAGCAGAACTTTGTAAATTTGTCCCACAAAAATGATTTCGCTAAACAAGCATCAATAACTGCATTCCTTGTACCTTTTGGAATCACGAGTAAAATTTGTCAAAAATCTCCTCCCAACACCATTACTGTACCCCAAATAAATTATTATTTATGTTGATATCTTGGAGCATGGTATTAACAGCTTCAAATGTTTCTTTTGACACATTGGAACTTCATCCCATATTATAAGTCTAGCTAATCGTAATAATTGACTAATATTAGATTGTTTACTAACAAAGCATGTTGTCGAGCCATCAATTTCAAGGGGTATTTTGAAGTGAGAATGTGCTATTCTACCCCCTGGTAGAATTGATGAGGCTACTCCTGATGAAACAGTTGCTAATGCTATAAGGTTTTTTGACCGAACCATTGCAAGCAGCGCTCTATACAAAAACGTCTTTCCACTACCTCCAAGACCATCAATAAAGAATGCATCAGATTCATTAGATAATATTTTTTATAAAATCGAGTCATATGCATTTTTTAGCATCATTTAGTAATGATATTTGAGCAATAATGACTTCATTTACTTGCACATCTGTTTCTTCATTGATTTCAAGATTGCTTTCATAAAAGAAATCATCATTAGATGCTGAAGGTAGTAGATAATCATTTAGTGAATTGCCCATGCTTTGAAGAATGTTATTAATGTGACACAATACTTTTGATGTGACCACATTTGAAGGGAGATTAGAAAATTTGTAATCTTCTGATAACTGTTCTTTGTAAGTGTTGAAAAGATTGTTTAGATTGTTAGATTGGCAATAAACAAAAAGTGTAGCAAATAGTTTTCGTAAAATAGAAGGCATTTGGAATGTTTTTGCTTCTTCTATAGAACAAGTTATATAATTATCATATTGTAATAAACCATGCAAGAGAGTTGATTCACGAAAGATATTGACCAAGATGCCGCAGACATTTTTTAAGGACTTGTAGGAAGTTGAACCTCTAACATGATTTAAAAGTAAGCGCAAATAATAGCGTTATCCTTCAACATGACTAACATAAACAACTCTCCCTATAGGTTTTACTGTCTTTCTGAGTTCCCACATTTTATCACGTCTATTCCATATATAATATTCTGGAAATTGTCTATATAATATGTTTACTGCAAATAGATTTATACGATTGAAGCTAAAATACTCTATAAGCATACTCTTTGAGAAAAAATCGTACGCGACTTTATTCTAAAGAGAACAAGACTCTCTCAAAGTAATAGGATGCTGATACTCAAGGTGTAGTTGGAGAGTACAGATAGGAGAGGAGATTTCATTTAAAGAAAATCTGTAAATACGCCACATTGCTTCAGGCAGAGAAATCCAACAAGCTATTTGACAGTCTTGAATTTCATTATTTGAGGGGCCTGATTAACCATCATCGATCTGAAACGCTATACGATCATGTTTTTTACATATGTACTTATATAAATATTTGACTGCTTTAATAGTTAAATAAATTTCAACATTTAAATGACAATCAAACAATGCAAGGAGATGAGGATTGTAAGGAATGACCCAACAATTGTCAAGAACTACACCTCTGACTATTGCAGACCGGTTGTCTGCTTGACTACGATAACGAGGATAAGAATTCTTTCCATAATGAGTAATGGCGCAAAAGGATTTTGGATAATTATTTTTACACTTGTCTTCTTTACTATACAAACATTTGAAGGATTTGCTGTACCACAAGGACATGCATCATGTGTTTAATAACCCTAGCATACAAGTGAGGATTCCTTGACTGTTCAGGTAATTCAGCACAAACATAATTATTGAATGAGTCTGGAGAGAGAATTTTTGAATTCGGTTCTAAAATCAATAAAAAAGTGTGCATGAGGCAAGCCACGCTTTTAGAATTCAACGATATATACATATGCAAAAATATTTGATCTTTAAATAACTTGATCTTTAATTCTTCTAACTTTTCTCTGAAGACGCGCACGATTAAATCAGGTCTATTGTAGGCTTCTTCAAAAGAAAGTAGCTTAGATTCGATTTCTAGACAATTTGGATTGCAAGTTATTGTTAGAAAGATATCTGGTTTTCCAAATCTTTGTACAAGCTACATTGCATCCATGTAACATTTCCACATATCTCTTGGGCCTCCTATAAACGTAGCTGGTAAGATGATTTAGCTTCCAACATTTGCCACTACTGTTTCTCCAGAATTAATACTATCAACTAAGCATTGATAAAACTCTTAGCGTATATTGGCCTTATTTGCAATTTGTATGAATAATATTCTTAACAAGAAACCATTTTTTATTTTTCTCCAGTTTGATAACTGAAAAGAATGAAGCATATTAAACAAAAAATACCATGTAACTTTAACAATTAAGTAATGTATAAAGAAGAGAAATACACCATTATTTTCTTCACACAATAACTCTTCTGGTGATGTGAAATGCAAAACATTAGCAGAAAGTTGAGTATTTTCACTTGAGCAAAAGTGATTATGTGTTCAAGGAATTCTTTCATGCCATCCAGTTTCACCATGAGGAAATAACAAAAGATATTGTAAAAGATTGTAACAGCCATAATAATGGTGAACTTTGTGTACTGAATTTGAGTGTGCAGATACAAGAATTTCTTTATTAGATGTACCAAATGTTAAACCATCACCAAACCATACTGCAGCAACTTGAGAAGTGTCATGGGCATTATAAGTTCATTGATCAAGATTTGCATGTGATTTGATCGAAATAACACAGTCTGCAAATCAGATCTATTGGCCAAGCTTCGAAAAAAGACAGCATATGGATTTTGTTGCAAAATATGCACTAACTTTGAAACAACAAATGGAGAAAGTCTTTCTGTTAACTACATTCATTGTTGCAATTGCATGTCCATATCATAAAATTATAGTTGCAAATGAGAAGGACTCTCATCTTCTGGATTAATTGGATTAATAAAATGATAGATTTGTCCTTGAACACGGAATGTATATATGCATTTGTTACGGTGAGATAAGTGTTTTTCTTCTTTCACACCTAAAGATGTTAATGAAAAAGTATTGTTATAAGTTCGAACAAAAGTACGAAATTGTTCAGATTCATCGCTATTTCTTGTGAACAAATGATATAAACTTTTAGGTGCAAGATTTGAAGCTAACTGAACTTCTCTTGAGGAACAATATAATGAGGGGATTTCATGTTTTAATTTCTTTGCTCCACAAAAAGAACATGATGCAATAATTCAAACTTGATTTGGTGCAAGAGCAATGTTAAATAGATCAAAGGTAGACGGAAGGTAACTTTTTTCCATTGGGCAAGATGTATTAGATGTAGAGCTTGAAAAATTTATGATTTACTTATAATATTAGAGAAATTGCAAAATAGACATAATTAAATTATATGGAAAGTAAAATTTGAAATATATCTCATAAACATATAATATAATAGAAGAAAAATGGAAGAATATGTACGATGAATAGAAGAAAAAAAACAAATCACAATTGATGGATTGAGCAGCTAATTTTCTTTTTGTAAAAAGGGTGCGACGTTTTTGGAAAATTAACATTTTTTTTGCATCACTTTGCGATTGATACCAAGAAATAGGACGAAACATGACTTCAATTGAACATACGATCACGTATAAAAATTGTAAATGCTAATTGAATTTTGAACAATAACAATTATATGTTGAGCAAAAAATTGTAATACCCCGATACTGTTTTCCTAGTATACGCTATATAATCAAATTCTGGGGATAATTATATATTAAATGGCGCATTGATACGTGTTGAATCATGACGTGTATTTATGGGGAAATTATTTCGGGATAAAGGTTTAGTAGGAAAAAGTGAAAGAAATAGAAATTTGGCATAATCGGACGCATGCAGACGCCATGGGAAGGAGAACTGGCATCCAAACGCATGTGGAACGCTGGGGGACAACTCAAGATGCGATTTCGCATCCCGACTTCACCTGTATCGTGGAGTTTCGGACAAGTTCGAACGGATGCAGACGCGGATGGCTGCGTCCGAATTGAATATGTCCAAGTCTGGACACCTTCGGATGCATGTAGATGAGCACAGATGTGGCGGGCCTCGTCCGATTTGAATCTGTCCAATTTATGGATAGATTTGAACGCTATATGTGGACACCAAAACGCGTCCGGATGTCGTCTGCGGATGGTACGGACTGGGCGAGGACTCCATTCCTCATCCGTAAACGTAAATTTTCCTGGGGAATTTTACACATGCAAACGAATGCGGATGAGACTTGTGCGTTTGCACTCGTCTAAAATATCACAGATCAGCGAAAAATTAGGGATTTAAAATTAGACAGTTTGTCGCGTAGTCCATAACTACGCGATCTCCATACATGAAATCTCATCTCCATCTCCAGCTCTAGCATGCGCGTAGCCTCGCCGCCCTCCTCTCATTTTAGGTGTATGATTGCCTCCAGGTAAGCTCTCCCTTTAAACCTCCAGCCTACCTCTCCTTCAGGTAGTCCGTTTTTCTCTACCCATATGTTCCCTTCTCCTTCATTCTACTTCCTTCTCGTCTAGAGTGTGGGTGTTGTGGGTGTTGCTAGGAGTTGACATTTTGCTATCCCTGCTAGTTTTCTTCAAAACAAAGGTAAGAATTTTGGTTAGTCTTGGCTAGAGGAAGCCCTACCCACAAGAAAAATGTGTGTGTGCATGTGTAATTGTTGTTGGTTGTAGTTAAAGTTCTGTAAATTTCGTAGACGCCTTAAACTCCTGTATGTTTCCTTTTTATGCTCTACCTGTACTGTTCCTTTAAATGTTTTACTCCGTTCTTACATTTCTGTCTTGTTCTGCTGTGATATTTTTGCTTGTTTTGTTGTCACCTTTTATTGCTTATTTACATTCACTAGATGCTAAGTTTGGGAAGTGTTAAGCCTATTTGACGTCAAGCTTAGTAGAGTAGAAAGATGAACTAGTAAATTCATGGTTTCTATCAAGAATGAATGAAATAGACTCCATGTTTTACTTGTAGTATCAATTGGAATATTCTGAGCATGCTTACTCTTCCATTCATTTTCTTTTATATATATACCTTTGTTGTGGCTATTGAATATGTTAATCACAATACTTCCATTGTGTCTTCGTCGCGACTTTATCCGTCGTATAAGCATATGAATTTAAATTCGTTGTAAAAAGCATGTTTCTGCAAACATGTTAAATTGAGTAGCTGGGTTAATTGACATATTTAATCTTAAAGCATGCCCTATAATTATTGATTAGTTTAATGCTTAAATGTGCTAACTTGTTATTATTCGTTAAATCTTCAAGCATGTTAATTTATTATTACTCTTTCAACCTCAAGCATGAAAATTAATCATCACAAGTTCAACTTCAAGTATGCTAATCAATTATCACTTGAAGGTTAAATTAGTTGTTAGTCTTCAAATTTGCCAATAACTTGTTAAGCATGTCAATTGCTTGGTTACTTCTCAAGCATGTTCATAAGCATATTAATTGACTATTAGTATACTAGTACTTGTCTAATATTTAAGTACGTTAAATTACATATTAATCTTCGTGTATGTTAAATTTCCATTTTCTGTATGTTAATTTACTACTAATCTTCAAGCATGTAAATTCCTTGATAACCTTCAAGCATATAGTAAATCTGGCCTTGTTTTCTATTGTCTATTTATTGTTGTGATGTGAAGCGTGTATTAATTGTTCAAATAATGGGTTGAGTTATAACCTTGGTTGCGTACTCACTCGAGCATGTAGTAATCATCCAAATTCCGTGATGCCTGCTAGAATCATTGTCCTTGTTTATTAGCACGTTTTGTTCACCGTTCTATAGATTTTGTTTATATTCACCATCTCTAGATGTCTCTTTTATAGCTGCCCTATAATTATACTTTCATTCTCTTCATGTATCTTTAAATTTTGCTATTTCCTTATTGCGTTGTCATTCCCTTAAATTTGTCGTTAATTTACTTTATGTATATGCGCTATGTAACTGTCATCACGCATCATGTTAATAGAAATCAATAGGGGGTGCCATCTTGGGGTGGTACTCACATACATTGAGTGAGGAAAAATGTTAATGAAGGAAAAAGGAAAGAAAAAGGGAGTTGGGGGGTGGGTGGATAGCATATCTAGTTCGTGGGTAGGCAAAGCCCCCTACCTTGTCGGGAACAGGGACCTAATCGCAAGTAAAGGGTTAGATACGGTCAACTATTCCATCCCTTATGAACCCTCCAATCTCCAGTTCAATGTACGAGTAAGGAACGAATGTATGAATGCAATAAAAAGGTTGGTTTGGGTGGCCCCCATTCCATAAAGGACTAAAGAGACGCATAACATAAGCATAAACCTCATTTCCTTACTGGACCATTGGCTCACGTCCTTACTTATGGTGTAAGTAACAGGATGGTAGTACCGAGAGTAGAAGAGAAGGCCTTTCCCGTAGAGCCTATGGCGTATCTGGAGGAAACGCGACCGGAGTAGATGTGTGGCTTAAGGAAACAAGAAAAATATGTTTTGTAAGGGTTAAATGGTAAACACGTTTTGTAAAACACTAATTACGGTCCTAACCCTCATTTTGAATATATGACATTTTTTACCTTGAACTTTATTTAATGTTTTGAGTAATATTTCTGTTTGTGTTCCCGCTATATTTTTTAAAACAGACTAAAATGATTTTTGTCTTCCATGATTTAAATGAGTTTAAGCAAAATGAAGTGACGACCGAGATTTTGAATAAGCACTCTGATATTATTTTGAAAAGAGATTCCATTAGTTTATAAAATTTTTAATTTAACGCATTTTAAGAGAAAATAAAAGATAAAGAAAAAGTTGGGTCATTACAAAAATAATCTAACAATATGATAATAAAATAATACGTAGAAAAACAAATTTACAAACATCAAGTTAGATTACAAAAATCATATACAAAAAAAAAAAAAAACGAAGCAACGATAAGAGAAAAAAAATCATATGAATTATTTAAGAGATAGGCAGAACATATATATGTATACTAGAAATATAACATCAAAATAATGTCGTAGATGACACTGGAAAAGGAGTCACTCCGTAGAGTAGCGAGGTCTCTTTTAAGGTAGCACAGGACAAGTTGAACTTGAACTTTCAACTTTGATTGTTGGTAAGGAAAAGGATGGGTAGGAACAAGCGAAACTAAAGGTGACAAAGAAAGAAGAGTATCAACTTCTTCAGCAATATCAAGTATCATGAATTTCGATTTGTTTCATCGATACAATATATCACGTTTTTCTTCGAAAGACTATTAAAGAATACAAATTCATAGAATTCTATCAATGAAAAGATTAAGATAACTTATATTAAAAGAGAACGCGATTGAGATGAAGCAAGCATACAAAGAAAAATACTTATAGAAATACACTAAGTAATAACATGACAAAGACATGGGTATGATTTTGAATTATAAGTCAACAAATGAAAAATTGTAGGACGAATTGGAACTAATTTTTTAATGTATTTAACATGTTCATAAGTTTTTGTTAACAATTATGAGTTTAATAGAAACCTTATCGAAGGTTCCAAGAGGTAAAATATCTTTCATGAAAGAATTAAGGAAGCTTCACAGTTGAGAGCATATCCAGCTGTCCACTTAAGTAAATTCATGATAGTAACGGAATGCATAAAAGTCAAGAACAGAAAACGAGAGCTGATAGGATATGGATATGGGTAGAAGGTACCTAATACAGGAACAAACAAAAGTCTGGGGAAAAAAAGCAAAAACAAGAGAGAAATTGTGGGAATAACTTAGATTTTTAAAAGTAATACCACCAAATAAAATAATAAGAATAAAAAAAATCAAACAATAGAACTAATGAGTAAGTGCAAATTCAACAAGTGATTGAAGAAAAACAAAAAAAAAAATGAAAAATGAATGAAAACTTAAAAACAAGTAAAAAAAATTAACTTTAATAGGAAAAGTAATAAAAAATCACCTAGTTACCGGAGCCAATTACACAAATTTGTTTAATCTCCTGTAGAGTATGTAACAAGAAATGGGAAAAAATTATTCCTCCTAGAAGAATACTTTATCCTTCTCCCCTTTCAGTACCTTCAAAACCAATAATATTTAATTATTAGCTTCATTTATTTAACAACCACCCTCGGGTTTCCATAAACCACAACACTTAACATTTTTCCATAATTTAAACTTAATACATAGCACCGAGTCTAAACCACCCAAAACATAACATTGAAACTTTAAAACCCGTTATAACTCACAGAACATATTCCCAACTATATTGATATCGTCATCTAATTTCATAACCCAAATTCTAGTTGAATAACAAGAGAGTCTACACCAATCTGGAGCATTAATCCAAACAACAGCAGAGTACGTAATTTAACAGAGATCACAGCTTCACCATTAACAATAAACCAAAGAAAGCATACATCCGAAGCCTTAATCCAACATATGTAATATTTTCACTTCACAAAACTAAACAGTAAACACAAAGAGCATTATTCAATAATTGAGCATACAATCATTAATCCTTCAAAGTCATAAACCAAATAAAGGAAATTTATCTTTTATCTTCTACTACATTTGTGTAAAAATCTATAAACATAAGTAAAGGTATCATTTCATACCTGAAGACCCAAACCAAAGAAAGGAAATTTATCTTTTATTTTCTATTACGTTTGTGTAAAAATCCATAACAGAAGTAAAGGTATGATTTCATATCTGAAGGCCCAAGCATCCAGAAGATCCGAGAAGAAAGTAGCAAGCCACTCCTTTCTTCTTCTTGCACTATTTCTTTGTTATTTCTTCTTTCCTTTCCCCCTCTCTATATTTCTCACAGAAGCATGACTCTCAGTTTTTCCAGCTCTCTACCTCTTTCTCTTCTCTTCTCAATTTTATTTTGAAGGCTTCCCCAACACATCTCATACATCCCCATAAAACCTCACCTAACACCCCTTGAATTTTACCATTTGTAAAGGGGAGAAACGTGGAGAAATCACAGTGAAGATTACGCCTTGGGATTTTCAATATGTCTTCTCTAGCTGCAGAATAAAAAACAGAAATATAAATAGAAATAGAACAAGAATAGAATGATTATGGTAGGAAGAGACGACGTTTATTGAGGAAGGGACGATGGATGTGAAGAAAGGAAGATAGATATGGAGGAACGAATGTCTCTTGTTGAAGGCAAATGTTTGGCGTAATAAGGGGTCGGCGTCGTTTGTCAAACGCAAGTAGAAAACGACGCCATTTTGATGCGTGGGATGTCCCTAAGGGAAAATGGACGTTCCAGCATTGCGGAATTAAAAGAATACATCGTTGTTTAGGTGAGCAGGTCGTCCCTAATGGAAAGTGGGACGTTTGAAACGAGAGAATAGAAGACGACGTTAGTATTTAATGGGATGACATTGTTTGGAACTAAGAAGGAAATGAGAAGGAAGTGACGTTCTTTATGGACAAAGGACGTTTGAAATAGAAATAAAGGGAACGACATTGAGATTTAAGTGGGATGAGGTCATTTGGAATGGGACGAGGGACGTCCCTCTCTTAAAATTGATAAAATCGACTATCACTCCAAACTTGAACGGAAGTCCTGCAGCTAACAACGGATGTCTCTCGCTTGAAACGGACAAAAACAACGTTATTTCAGCTTAAAACGGACATCCCTCATAGAGTTTGCAGCATTGATATTAAAATAATAAAAAAAGAAAAAGAAAAGTCATGATTGCGAAAGAAAAAAATAGCTTACATTTCCCATGAATTTCCAAGGAAGAGAGAACTCCAAGTAGAAAAAGAGATTACAATTAAATCAAAAACATTACAACAAAATCTCTCCCTTTAGGTATGCGAGACATCGCTAATGGAAAGTGGGACATCCGAAATGAGAGAGTAGAAGACGACATTAATATTAAATGGGACGACATTGTTTGGAATTAAGAAGGACATGGAAAGGAAGGGACATCTTTTATAGACAAAGGATGTTTGAAATAGAAATAAAAGGAACGACGTTAAGATTTAAGTGGGACGGCGTCGTTTGGAATGGGACGAGGGACATCCCTCTCTTAAAATTTATAAAGCTGACGTTATTCCCAACTTGAACGGACGTCCCGCAACTAACAACGGATGTCTCTCGCTTCAAACGGACAAAGACTCTGTCGTTCCCGTTTAAGACGGACGTCCCTCGACCAAAGACAGACGTCCCTTATATGGTTTGAAGTGTTGATATTAAAAAAAAAAGTCATGATTGTGAAAGGAAAAAAAACTTATATTTCCCATGAATTTTTAGGGAAGAGAGAACTTCACGTTAAAAAAGATAATAAAATAAATAAAAAACATTACTACAAAATCTCCCCCATTTAAGTGTAGAATGGTGATAATAATTTTTGAGTTTATAAATTATGATATATTGTTATGAGATTATATGTTTATTATAATTAAGAGATTGTTAGATGTAATTTTATTATATAAAAAATTCTAAACATATTTGTACTTAATATGATAGCCTACAATTTTTTTAAGATAATATCATGCAGACTTTAATTCAAGATGGGCAATATTATAATTGGGATCGTGACTCCTTAGACAATATTTGACCAAGAGTCAGCTAAAGAACCTGCAAGTGACATATTCTGTTCGAAAGGCGCTTTGCCTAAGAATCTTGTGTAGTGTGGGAGATTTGTGTGCAGAGAACGAGAAGCAACAAATCTTAGTTTAGAGAATCAAGTGTTTAGAGAGGTGGGGTTTGTGTTTGAAAATCTTGAAAACATAGGGGGAATGTTTTATGCTACTGAATACCCATGGAAAGACAGTCTAAGTTTTGACTGCTTTACATATTAAGGCCATTTTACCTTCACCAAGTTGTGCTTCATTTGAGTGCCTATGGCCCTCCAACAAAAAGAATTGCTACACTTGTCACAGAGAGAGAGAGAGGGAACACTACCAGGCAAATTAAGATTCACTTAACCAAGCCAAAGCATATGGTCCATCCTTCATCATCACTGCCCTAGAGAAAGAGAGAGAGACGTGTAATTATACTAAAACAAAGCAAAGTGTTTATGTACTTTTTAGCTTGAAATGGGCACAACTCCTTATGCCAGGTAGTGGAGAAGAAAGAAAACTAGACAACTATGAAATTATATTATTTTATTATATATATATATATATATTTGATTTGAATTAAATGATTTAATAAATAAAAATTATATTTTTATTATAGATGTCATAAAATGTTAAAGGGTAAATGACAAATCAACCATTGTTTTTTACGATCAATGACAAGTCAACCACTATGAAATATTTTGTAACAAGTTAACCACTCACGTATGTTAAAATGACAAATCTAACATCACATAGACGTTTACCGTTAAAAAGTTAGGTGCCAACATCTGAACGTCGGAACGCCCCGCCCCGCAGCGTTCTGAAGAATTCCAAACGTCGGAACGACCCGCTCTGGCATTTTGAATTCAGAACACCGGCGCGGCGTTTTGAAGCTCAGAACGCTGGGAATCAGAGACCGCGATCTCGTGGTCTCTGATCGTAAGAGACCACGATCTCGCGGTCTCTGATTCGCAAGAGACCACGATCTCGCGGTCTCTGATTTGCAAGAGATCTCGATCTCGCGGTCTCTGATCGCAAGAGACTGCTATCTCGCGGTCTCTGATTCCCAGTGTTCTGAGCTTCAGAACGCCCCGCCGGCGTTATGATTTTCTTCAGAACACTATGGGGCATTCTGATTTCTTCAGAACGCCCCTCGGCATTCTGATTTGTTCAGAACGTCCCACCGGCATTCTGATTTTCTTCAAATCGCCCCTTCAGAGCACCCCGCGGCATTCTGATTTGTTCAGAACGCCGTTCGGCGTTCTGAATTCTTCAGAAAATCAGAATGCCGTGGGGCGTTTCGTTGTTCGGACGTTGGCACTCATCTTTTTAACGATAAACGTCTATGTGATATTGGATTTGTCATTTTAACATACGTGAGTGGTTAACTTATTACAAAATATTCCATAGAGGTTGACTTGTCATTGATCACAAACTATGATAGTTGATTTGTCTTTTACCCAATGTTAAAACAGAATGGTTTTATATAAAAAAAATATTTTTATTGATTTTTAAAGTAAAATTTTTGTGGAATCTTATTTGACGTGTACTTATATTAAAAAGAATAAAATTGAAGATTATTATCAAGAAAAGTTGTTGCTCAAAATTAAATCAAACCAGCTATTTTATCTTATTTAAAATTTTAAAAGCAGGCTAAAAAGAGAAAAACAAATATGACATGATCTATGAAAAATGGAGAACTTTATTGTGATACGGGAGCTAAAAATTGATCTAAAAACAGAGAAGAAGAAAGAGAGAGATTTAGGGTATGATCGTAAATGAGTTAATCCTATGTAACCAAAAGAAGAAGACCAACGCCAAACCAGCTCCATCGAAACTCCGTACAACAAAAATCTGGTAATAATAATTGCTGCAACAAGGAATAAAACTGCATTGAAGAGAAGATTTATTATATTTTTTTAGTTTTTAATATTATGATTAATATAATTATCTTTTCTTTATTTATGGGCTAAGGATTGAGTGGCTAAGAGAAAAGAGTATTAATCATGTGAATTTATATACTTTTGTTATGTTTTTAATTATTATTTTGTTCATTGATCAAAAGTCATGAATGAATGTTTGAATTTTTATTTGCTTTAATGGTAAATAGAAATTAAGACTGATATTCAATTGTGTGATTATATTAACTTCATATATGTTATGTAGTTAATTTTAAATATTTACACATCGTTTTATTTGAATCACATGTCCTATTTAGAATTTTACTTCACTAAATTCTATATTATATTCATCTATTTAAACTCTAGTGAATCTTATATAAAAATAAAGATTGTAGGTCATCTAAACAATTTGTTGCAACATTTCTATAGCATTTGTAATAAATTTAAGGTAAGAAGAGAAATCAAACCTAAGCCACATTTCAATCACTTGATCTCCTCATGTTTGTATTTTGTTTTAGTTACCTAATTTTATATTAAACTACATTACTCAATTAGTTTTCATCTTTAATTGATCTTTTTCACTTAGATTAAAATTTTGGTCATTTTGTTTTCTGTATTTATTATATATTATTTGGATGTAACACGTGTGCTTGCATAATATTATAATTTTGCACAATAACGATAAATGAGAGAGTTTTGAATTGAATGGCAATTTGAATTATTGTACCATAATCTTGTATGGTTTTAGTCAACTATTACTCTATTTGTTATTCTATTTTAATATGTCAGGTGTGATACCCCGTAGCGTATATCAGTCCTATTATAAGGTGTATATTTTATTTTGAAAATCATTTCTTAATTTTTTTTAATTACCTTTATAAAAATTCCTAAAATTCTAAACACAATAGAAGACTTATAACCATTTTATGGCCGATATTTGCATAAGTCGTTTCTTTTATTTCAATAGACTAGTATTTCAAACCAATTTATCCAAAAGTCCCAAAATTCTCATTACAATCAACTCTGTACCACCATTAAGTTTTGACACTAAACATTCAGTTAAATACCTAAAATTCTACTTCTGTTCCATTACCAAAGGTTTTGGCTATTGGTATAGTCTATGCACTAATAAGTCTGAAGATGGATATTATATCATGAAAGACTATCTTCTCAAAGTTGGCAAAATTTGCATACCAAATTGTGGACTTCGAGAATCAATAGTGAAGGAATCTCATAGTGGGGTCTAGCAAGCCACTTTAGAGAAAAGAAAACATACGAAGCTATGAAGGAATTGTTCTTTTAGTTGTATATGCTTAAAGATGTTCACAAGATTGTGGAAAAATGCATCATTTGTAAAAAGGTTTAGAAAGTGAAGTCTATGCATGAGATGGTGAGAAAGACAATTGAAAAGAAGAATGAGGTTTATGCTAAAGCTACAAACCAAGGGCGTGAGGGTATTGTTTTCAAAGAAGGAGACTTGGTTTGATTACATTTGAGAAATGAGAGGTTTCCCAAGCAACGAAAGTCCAAACTCATGCCCAAGAATCAATGGTTCATTCAAGGTGCTAGAGAATATCAACAACAACGCTTACAAGCTATAACTTCCAGGAGAATATGGAGTTTCAAGTACCTTCAATGTGCAAGATTTATCTTCATACCTTGGTGATGAGGGGGAGGAGTTAGAAGAAGAAGAAATGGAGGCCAATTTTGGTTTGAGGTCAAATCCTCAATCACCCGAAGATGATGATGCACGACAAGGAGCAACCACAAGGTCTCAAGCCAAGAGGCTCACTATGTAATATCCCGATATTTTTTTCCGTATACATGATGTAATTAAGTGTTGGGATAAGTAGGATATTACATTGTGTATCTATACATGTCATGTTGTGACGTGTATTTATGGGGAAAATATTATGGGATGAAAGTTAAGTGGGAAAACATGATGGAAAGGCTGAATTATGGAGATTCGGAGGCATGCAGACAATATGAGGACGAGAAATGTCATTTGCAAGTGCATTGCGTGGCGTCCCCTATACTTTGGAACGCAGTGAGACAAAAAATTACATCCTGATGATTCTCATGGTTGACTTTTCATAAGTTTTCGGACTGCAGTGGACGTGAACGATTTGAATCTGTTGGATTCCTGGACATTTTCATGCGGGCGTCATATCGCGTTCGAATGGTGAATTCGGATGACTCCAGACGAGTTGGGACGTACGCGGACACAGCCAATTCGACTCTGTCCAATTTTGGGACAATTTCAGACGCATGCAGATGCATTATGCTGATGCCATATCGCATTCGAATGTCATTTTCGGACGATACGGACAGGGCAATGACGCCATTTCTCATTAGCAATCACAAATCTGCCTAAGGAATTTTGGACATGCGGATGCATGCGGACGAGACCAGAACGTCCATAGTCGTCCGAATCAGCCCAGATCTGCGTAAATTTAGGGATTTAAAATTAGAAAACTTGTCTCGTAGTTATTCAATACACACCCTCCCTCGACAGCAAATCTCTATTTCCAGGTCTAGACCCACACGGGAGCCACCCTCCTCCCTCTCCATAGGCGTACGACTGTCTGTAACGACCCAAATTTTCGTAATTCCTTGAAAATGTGAGAAATTTAAAATTTTCAAAAGACACTTTTATAAACGAAATCAGAGAGCGACGCTAAACCCAGATCGCTATTGACCCTTCCTTTAAACTCATTATGAAAATCAGTTAATAAAATGCGGATTTGAAATCATTTATTTAAAACGTTGCAGATTATTTAAAACATTCCAGAAGCATAAATCATTTAAATGAAAGAACTAAACAATTAATTACAAGTTATTACAACCATTTTTCTCTTCCCGCTCTAACCTGGCAAGCCACGAGTCTCGCGCGTGCGAATCCTTCATCCCTGCTTTAGATTTATTATCTGTTCGTCGTTTGTACCTATACCACAAGAAATACGTGAGCCTAATGGCCCAGTAAGGAAAAGGGTTTAATGCAATATGAATGCCACTCTTTAGTGCATTTGGAATGGGGGCCACCCAAACCAATCCTTTCATTAAGCCATTCGTTTGTTAATTACTTTACTTTTACTCAATCCATTTACTTCTTACTCGTACTTCGAGCTGGCATTGAGAGGTTTTTCTCGTGCAATGGCATAGTGCTCGGATCTAACCTTTTACTTGCAATCTAAAACTCTTGTACTCTATGAGGGAGAGGCTCTGCCTAGTTTGCAGACTACATTCGCTACCCACCCACTCCCAATTCCATTTTCTTCTTCTTTTTCTTAACATTTTACCACCACCAAGGTGGCACTTCCTATGATTTCTATTAACATGATGCATGACCATACATTCTCAACCTAGCATGATGCATGATGCTTTATAACGTAACATTCATAATAATTGAAGTGCGCATAAAGAAAGTAATTGACAATAATTGAATGACAGAATTGAAAGCGCATATTGGAGAACAATTAAATTACTGAATTAGAAACAACGAAACATGTAAGGAAATCAACAACGAACACTAAGGGAAACATGGATCACACACCCACCTATCAGAACGACAGACATTGAATTAAAACAATGAAGGGCATGCTTGAATAGAACACATTATTGATTTACATGTTAGTTATCCTAGTTAATTCCCTAGTCAATTTACATGTTCCAGAAATATTATAATTAAACATACATTTATTATGATTCACTAAACATGCGTTTAATAGTTTAATGGATTAAGCATGCATAGCTAATTAATTAAACATGCTAACTAGTAAGTCAATTATTGTCCTAGTTAATTAATTAAACATGCTAATTATGACTAGTTGATTAACATGCTCGTTTGTTTATTTAAACATTCTAATTATTCCAATTATCCTAGTTAAGTAAATTAAAATATTCTTCTAATCAATTACATGCTCAAGCAAAGTACAATTAAGTTACCCACCATTATTGTCTTAGTTAGTTAACGTTCACATGCTTAAATTAAATGGTTATTTATCTAATTTATGATAACTTGATTATTTAGTTAAACATGCTTAGGTTTAGATTAGCTAATTAATACACATGCTTAGTTTTACTAATTAGTTCATATGCTTACGTTAACTAAATAGTTCACATGTTTAGATTAATGAGTTGATTAGTTAAACTACAATAAATTGATTAACATACTCAATTGAATTACATGTTCAGGATTCTAGTTAATCATTCTAGTTAACTCTGGTTAGGTTAATTAACTGCTATAGTTAATGCTCATGGTTTGGTTGTGAATTAATATGTTATGTCCAAATTAGTTATCTAACGACGAGTTACTTAATTAGATTAATTAACATGCTCAGCTTTTAATTAAAGATGTGTTAACTAAATGTGCTTGGTTAAGGGTCATTATTATTCTAAAGGAAAGACATTTATTCAGAACAATGTACGTATAGCACTAAGGAAAGCAGTAAGGTAGTAAAGAAATGGATATAATCTTCATCAAGGAAACTCTTAGCTCTAGCTCTTTCATCATTTGCACTTATCACGTTCAACCATTGATCATTCATCACAGCAATCCATCATAACAATTAAGGTAGAGCATTTGTAATAAAGAGAACAATTAACAATAAAGAATATGTCTACAAAGTAAAGCATTTGATGACAATCACAGAAACAACTTATAAAAGCAAAACTAACAATAAAGGAAATAAGTCACGAAGCAAATCATATTTATTCTACGAAGTGCTAGCAATTCTACGCTATCAACAACCAAGGAAATATCCATGGCAAGGAATCAACAAGGAAATACAGCATGAAATCGTCTAAGGAATTAGCAGTGAGCATTTCAGAAAACGTACATAAAATGCCCGCACTCTACTTGTGGTGTAGGGCCTCCAAATGACCAAGATACCCCTACTTCCTTACCTTAATTCTTTATTGCGTGCTATCACTTAGTCGCTATCCTTTTTCCCCTTTTCGATATGTTCACAATCAAAACATCTTTCATTAATAATTTTGACTTGTAACTTTCATTTCCTTTTCAAATCCTAACTTGTATAATAATTCTAAGAACTTCACGGAACGTAACATATCTCAACTTAAACTATCAGTAGCTTATACATTTCAAGGAAACATACTTCCAATATTTTTCCTCAACCATATAACAGTTTCTAACACTACAACAGAGGCTTCAACAAATGCATTAACACAACAAGGTAAAATCCAACACTTTATACTTGTGGAAAATGACTAATAGAGTGTTATCAATATTCACAATTCAATTCTTCACAAAATAACAACCCAAATAGCAGCACATAATCAAACTATCCTTCACAGAATTAAGAAACTGAAACCCAACAGAGGCATCACCACCAACATTCACCCATTAACAAAACAGGAATGTCCAAAAATCCAGAATAAAGAGAAGGAATCATACCCACCATGAAGACCAGAGAGCAGCAACTCCCAGCTCAGCACCCGAGAGCTCCCCCTGCTCCAATTCATCCTTCTGTACTCAGCTAACCTCCAGAGCTCCAGCTCTACCTCCATTTCTCCCTCAGTTTTCTTCTCCTTCCTCCTTCCTCGGCTGCACCTCTAGAGAAAATTTTGCTCTCTACCTAGCTCACCCAAAGCACTCTACCAATTCCTCCTCCTCTAGAGGGTACCCATCACCCTACCTCTGCCCCTCTATGTTTTCTAGAGAGGCAATCCATAACCTATCCCTGCCACAGCCAATACTATGAGGTCTACAATGTCTCCTCTGTTGACGACTAACAGAGCAATGATAGGGAAGAAAACCAAATAACAAGCTGGACCAAGGCCTTCGGCCAGTCCAGCTTGGACCGCCCGTTCCTCTGCATCCCAATGTCTCACCATTTCATCACAATCGCCATCCATCGCTACCAACGCCATTCATCGCTGTCGCCAAGTATCGCCGGGAGTTCGATAGAATGTCTTTGCTCATCGCGACCAGACACCAGACACCAAAATTGATGATTTGAATCTCCAGCCGCGATCCACACTGTCCATCGCACCTTCGTCTACCGAATGGCGCCCCGAGCTCACGGTCGCACTCGCTCGCGTCTTCCTCCTTCTCCTCGTCTTCGCTCCCTCATCTTCTCTCTGCTCTCCCTCAATCTCTCACTCTCTTCTCTCCCTCTTTCTACATTCTCCCTACCTCTCTCATTTCGTCTGTCCGAAGGCCATGCAAAATGAAAATGCCTGAACCGGTTCTCCAACTTAACCGGTTAAGTTATTCAACCATAATTCCCCACAATTAATCTTTACTCTTATATATAAATTCTAATTAAATCTTTCACTAATTCTTCCCTTATTTAAAGTAAATCTAATTAATCCGAACATTATAATTTAATCCATTACATTGATATTATTTTAATTACATTAATTTCTATAAATTATAATCCAATGGATACGTTTTTGGTAATACTCCGATAATTGTTCCACTTTAAAAAGTTGGGATATTACACTGTCTCTCTAAGGTGAGCTCGTCCTTTTAATCTCCATCCATCCATCTCCTGCGGGGAAGCCTATTTTCTCGTCCTTTGTGAGCTTGTGTAAGTGCTGGGAACTGTACGTGAGTGAGTGAAGATAAGTGGAAGCTGTGGAGCTAGGAGCTGTTGTCCGAGAAGTTGCTGTGAACTAGAGTTGCTGCTGTGGAATTTGCAGTCCTTGAGTGTAGGTTCATAAAAGAGGATAAGGAAAATGGGTGTATCTTGGCTAGTGAAGGTCCTACCCACAAGTTGAGTGCGTGAGTTATGCTTCCTTGTTGATTGATAGTGTAGATTGATTGGTACTCTGTAGATTTTGGTAGCTTTGTGATATTCATTATTGGTTCTATAATTAAATGCTTGATTGTTGATACTTGTAGATTTTTCTTTTGGTGATAGCTTGTTCTTGTTGTTAGCTCTGTTTATTTCTGTTATAAATGCTTTCCTTTGATAGACAATTGATAAATGATTAAAGGAGTTAATGACTTGAAAAGTATGAACAAACGAGTTGCGAGCTATGCCTTTGAGATGACCCTGTTCTTTATTTGCTTGCTTGCTGTAATATTTTGCTATATTTAGTTTAATTCCTTGCGTTAATTTCTTCATTTATGCATATATATGGTTGTGCTATATATCTTTGTCCATTTAATTGATAATAAATCTTGAGCATGTTTAATGGCTAATTAACTAGAATCTTGGGGTAATGAACGAAGTAATAATCCGGAGCATGTTAATCAATTTACCGTAGTTTAAAAATGATCAAATAGTAATCTAGGCATGTAAACTAATTAGTAAATCTAACCATGTGAATAAATCTATTGGGGTAGGTTGACTAATTAGTTATAATCTTCTTAAGCACGTTCAATTAACTAGACTTAAGTATGTTAATTTAACTCAATTAGAGCAATTGAGAGCAGGTTAATTAACTTAATTAGAGTAATTAATTAGACTTGAGCATATTTAATTAACTAATTAAATTTGAGCATGTTTAATTAACTAATTAATTAACTAGTCGTTAAATAACTAATTCGAGCATGTTTAACTAGTTGTTTAATTAATAACTAATCTTTCAATATGATAATTAACTAACTAGTTGAGCATGTTAATTAACTAGAAGAACATGTTTAATTAACTTGATTATTTCTTGATGCATGTCAATTAATTAGAGCAATTAACTAACTAGAATAATTAACTAGACAAACATGTTAATTAACTAACTTATTGTTAATTACTAGTTAGCATGCTTATCATATTAGCATCATGTTAATCAACTAGATTGTTTGAATAATCAATCAAAATTATAAATCAATCAGAACATGTTTACAATTAATCTTCATGCATGTCAGTTAATTATTACTTGTTTAATCTTCAAGCATGTCAATTAACTATTAATCTTCATGCATGTTAGTTAACTATTACTTGTTTAATCTTCAAGTATGTTACTTTAACAATTAATCTTCTTGCATATTAGTTAATTATTACTTGTTTAATCTTCAAGCATGTCAATTAACTATTAATCTTCATGCATGTTAGTTAATTATTACTTGTTTAATCTTCAAGTATGTTAATTTAACTATTAATCTTCATGCATATTAGTTAACTATTAGAATTGTTTGTATTATGTAACACCCGGACTTTTCAAGTTGGATAATTATCGGGGTATTACCAAGGACGTTTCGAATCGTTAAGTCAAAGAGATATTCCTGATAACGTTTTACCCGTATACGTGATCTAATCAAGTGTTGGGAGTAAGTAGAATATTATATTGCGTATTTATACGTGTTATTTTATGACATGTATTTACGGGGTAAGTGATATGAGATAAGAGTTAAGTAGGAAAAATGTGAGGAAAAACTGTTCTAGGCGTTTTTGGACGCCTACGGACGTATTATGTCATTTACAAGCACATTGAATGGCGTCCCCAATGCTTGGTACGCACCAGGACAGGAATTTGCGTCCTGATGTGTCTGGAAGTCAACTTCCGAAAGCATGCGGATGACTTATTGACGAGACGTGTCATCCACAAGTTCATTGCACGTCACCCTTAGCCTTTAGACGACTCAAGATGCAATTTCGTGTCCTAACTTCACCTGCGTTGTGGAGTTACGGACGCGTTTGGACGATGTGGATGTGGATGACTGTGTCTGATTTAAATCTGTCAAACAATTCCTCGACACTTTCAGACACATGTGGTTGAGTGTGGACGTGGATTAGTTGCGTTCGATTTGACTCTGTCCAATTTGTGGACAGATTCAAACGTGTGCAGACACTTCACGGGAACGCCAAAATGCGTCTGAATGCCAATTTTGGACAGTACGGTCTGGACGAGGATGCTAGTTCTCATCCCAGAACACGAATTTGCCATAGGGATTTTACTCATGTGGACGAGACTAGTGCGTCCGCACTCGTCCAAAATAGCTCAGACCTACGAATAAATTAGGGTTAAAATGATGGAAAATTGTCGTTTAGCCATCAACTCTCCAGACATAAGTGATCTTTCCCCCACTCTCACCTGGTAGAGCCACCTCCTCTCTATCCTTAGGAGTACCTCAGCCTTTCCCTCCAGGTACGAATCGTCTGCTCTCCAAGGTATAAGCCTTCCTTCTCCATTTTTGTCTAGCATTCTCACCATTCTTCCTTCTAGCAAGAGAGAGTTCCCGCAAGAAATTCCTGCAAGAGAGTGATTTTCTGAGAGAGAGAGATTATGGGCTAGCTTGTAACGACCCGGATTTTTGTAAATCCTTTAAAATGCACGAAATTTGAAAATTTTCTTTTTAAAACAAATAGTATCAGAGCACGTCTGACAGGATCGCTACTGACTCTTTCTTTAAACTTGTTTGGAAAATCAATTACAAAATATGGAAGCGTAAATAATAAAACCATTTGTTTAAAATCTTGTGGAAGCGTATTGAAATTGTTTAAAGAATAAACTAAACAATTGAGTACAATATGATAAAACTTAATGTGATTACAATCGTTTCTCAATTTACTCTTAGCTTGGCCAGCTCTGAATCTCGTTCATGCAAATTCCTTTACCTCTGCTTTATTATTTGTTTGTCGTTTTCGTATATGAGAACATTGTTATCTCTGTTCATCGTTTGTACCTACACCACAAGTAATACGTGAGCCTAATGGCTTAGTAAGGAAAAGAGTTAATACAATTATGCTTAAGACTCTCTTTAGTTCTTTTGGAATGCGGGCCACCCAAACCAATTCTTTCACTAGTCATTTACCATTTTATTACTTTTCTTTACGTCGTTCGTTTGTTACTTGTACTTCGTGATGGAGATTGAAAAATCCATGGCGGTAGGGTAGATCTTTGTCGGCTTCAAACACCTAGGGTAGACTGTCTCGCAGTCCCGACATGGGAAAGGTAGCGTTCTCTTTTAATCCTGTCTACCTAGCTCATCCGTACTTACCCCACCATCCTGCAACTCCCTTATTCTTTTCTTTGTGTCTGTGCTTGGCTAAGCTACCGGACCACATAGACCTTTATTATCTTATCGTTTTACTCATTTTCATCATTTATCCTCACTCATGCATGTGTGTGTACCACTCCGTGGCACTCCCTATTAGTCTCTATTAACGTGATGCATGAACATACATTCTCAACCTAACATGATGCATGATGCTTATATCATAATATCAACAATAATTGCGCATGTAAGAAAGTAAACAATAGTTGCATTGAAAGTAAAGTAATTGAAATTAAAGGAACGAATAATAGAAATCGAAAAAGCATAGCAAGGAAGACAACCAGTAATACATGGAACATTTATAATATTGAATACAGGAATTAACATGCCAATTATCTAGTTAATTTCCTAGTCCATTTACATGCTTGCTATATTTATCTCTAGGTAATTAATCTACTTTAGCTATCCTATGTGTGTTACATGCTCACGTTGATTGCGTAGTTAATTACGTTAGTTAATTAACTAATTACTCTAATTAATTAACATAATCAACATAATTACTCATGCTAGTTTGTTGGCATGCTCAACTTCCAATTAGTTCATTCTCTAGTCAATTTACATGCTCATCTAGTTAGTAATTGTCCCTAATTGATTATCATGCTTACAAGTTCAGTTAATTAGCATGCTCGAGGAATTAGACAAGCTAGTAATTCACACTAGTAATTTATACACATTAGTTAATTGATTCCACATTTCCTAAGTTTGAGTCTAGTGGTTTATTCTAATTGATTACATGCTCAAGGGTAGGTTATTTCTTGCATTTAGTTAATTAACACGTTCAACTAGGTTAATTAACATGCTTTAGTTACTTAACATTTTAATATTAATCTAATTAATTACAACATGCTTAACTACTGGCCTTTACATGCTCAATGATTGTTTAAAGTATCTACATGCTTAGATTTAGTAAATTAGTTAATATGCTCAATTACTTAACAATTAACTTAGTAATTAAACATGCTAGTTATAAATTAAGTTAAACATACTCAACTAAGAGTCACTCTAGTTAGTTTAACATGCTCGGATCATTATTTTGATTCATGATTTAACTCTAGTTCATTTACATGCTTACTGCTAACTATATAGAGGGTTAACTAATTACCCAAATAATTGATCGTGCTCATACAATTTACTTAACATTTAAACGAGCAAGAACAATAGAGAAACATAATGCGTAAGGAAAGGAAAACAATACTACACAGCAGGTAAACCTCCAAGATTAGCGTAGAACTCTTAACTCTTCTATCGTTCATTAACTCATTCCTCATCTATCAAACATTCTCTACAACCTTATCTAACCATAAAGGAACTATAACGGGGTATCCATACAGCACTCATAAAAAACAAAGTTAGCCCTAAAGAAATATCACATAGCAATGAAAACAAAAAAACAAAGTATCATTCAGAGGAATATCACAGAGCATAAATCTACACTATCATTAACACAGGGAGCATTTCACAACAATTAACCTACTCAATCAGCTAGTGGTAACAATCAACTAACATTAAGCATAAGCATTGAACTAATAATAGCTAACATTAACACTAAACTCACACACCCATACTTGTGGTGTAGGGCCTCAATGGCCAAAACACCCCATTTTTCTTACCTCGAGCTTTAATGCACATTAGCGTTTAGTTGTCATTCTTCCTTCTTCCTCCTTTTAATACCTTCACAAATACCTTCACAAATTAGTAACCTTCATGATTAATCAATTGATTAATCAACTTATAACCATAACGTCTCTTTCCTATTCTTAATCCTTAGTAGTTCTAGGAACTCGTTAATGCCTAGAGCGAGTCATAGCATATTCTAATAAACTAATCAAATTATTAACATACGTTTATCCAAATTGTGTAGAACACTTAACTTGATCTCACTGTGCGTGAATTTGACCCAATATACATGCATACTAGATTTCATGAACTATAACTTAACAACCAACATAACATGCATATTAATCTCTTTATCCAAATAGAACGGCAACGGTAAAATCATCTATTACAAACAATGTCACAAGGTTTCCACAATATTATATTGTCTCAAACAACCAAAATGTAGAGTATGTTCATGCTTTTGGAAATGGCTAATACAGAGAAATAAACCCACAATTCAAACTTCACAGAATAATAATCCAGACCAACATTCCAGAAGCACCACCACAACAGAGTTTACATATATTCCTCAATCCACATTTTAGACTTCCAAATACCCAAAACCAGTGCAAAACAGGCTAATATTCTATATTCAGCAACTAATCCCAATAACCAAATCTCATAACACAGATTCAAACATGACAGGGAGTATGACATCCAAGGAAGAATTTGTTACCTGCAACAACTATGAACACTCGGCCAAACTATCAGAGAGCACTCGGCTCACTCCTCCTCTTCTTCCTCCATTCTCTCCATTACAGAACTCATGAAAATAACTAGCCTAGTCAAGAACAGAAACCAAAAATCCAACAAGCCGAGAAGAAGACTCACTTGGAGCTCTTGGCCACTCCCTTCCATCCAACAAATCCACTTCTCCTATATATAATGAACCTGAGAGGAGACACTCTCTGCCAAGGCAGAGAGCGACATTCATAGGCGTTCCCGACCAGCAACACTGCAATTTTCCCAGCTCGTACGAAGTGTCCCCCCCTGTCTGCTCTCAGCAGGGCAAGGGTCAGGAGAAAATCAAACCACAAGCTGGACCATGGCCATTGGCCGGTCTAGCCCGAACTAACCTGTCCACCAGAACCGAAGCCAGAACCATCGCCCCCTGCACCCGCCATGAGCTCGCCGGATTCCATCCCTAAAATCGTGTCCCTAGCCAACAACAGATCAACAGCAATGCAAAGGAGGGGAAGACTAGACCAATGCTCCATAATCCTTCACCAGAACTCACCATGGCCAAAGCTCCGATTCGTGCCCTAGCTGTGAGTTGCGCCACCCGTCGCTGCAGCAGCCAACACCTCCGCCGGAACGAACCCGAGCTGAGCTTGAGCTTGCCGTCGCCAACCTCGCACCCCCTCCCGCTCGATCTCCCTCAGCTCACCTCTCTCGCTCTCCTCGGTTTCTCCTTCGCATAATGGCCTTTCGGCCATTCTGTTTTTCTCTCTTTAATTGGTTCACCCAGCAAACCAATTCTAAGGGTGTGAACCGAGTTTTCCCCCTCCCCTATATATATATATATATTTATTTATTTATTTTATTTTAAATCCCCATTCCTCATTTTGTCAAATGGTCGAAGGCCAGACGAAATGAGAAGTACTAAACCGATCCCTTAACAGAATTGGTTCAAGTAATCGAAAATACACCTCCACATATAAATATTAATCCCAATGAATCACTTATGTTATAATTTAATTAATTGAATTAATATTTATTTTAATTATATTAATTCCCATAAATTATAATCTAAGGAATACGTCACTGGTAATACCCCGATAATTATCCAATTAATCTAAAATCCCCAGATTATACTTTAATTATATTTATTGAATTTCGATAAAAAGTTGGGGTGTTACATAGCTAGTGTGGGTTAAGTGTGATACGTGGGCGAGTGAGGAGCTTGTGAGAGTGAGTTGGAGTTGCTGTGAGCTATGGAATCCTTGCTGTCTGTGAGTGTACCTTCAACTTAGGAAAGGAATTGGGTACGTCTTTGCCAATGGAGGCCCTACCCACAAGTAAAGTGCGTGACTAGTGTCGATTTTCCTTGGATGCGTTAATATGGTTAATTCCTTTTTTGATTCCTTGGCTGTTTGGATTCCTTGGCTGCTTGTTAGTGTAGATTTCTTGGCTGTTTGCTACAACTATAATTCCTTAGATGACATTCTGTCATTAATTCCTTGTTGATTGTTACTGTAGATTCGTTAGTGCTTCGTAGATTTTGTTAGCTCCGTGGTTTCCTTTACTGATTAGCCCTATTCTATTGTTTGTTATGTGATTCGAATGCCTTGCCTTGTTAAAGACGAATGCTAATGTTTAAAGGTGATGAATGGTTAATGCGTGAAAGGATGAATGCTTATTATCTATTCTACTTGCTGTATTTGTTTGTGCTATATTTCCTTAGTTGTTCTGCCATTGGTTCTATTTAGTTAAATCTCTCCGTGTTAAGCATAATAGTTAAATAATCCGTCAATTTCCTTCTTTCAATTGCATTTATTGTGCTTACATAAATTGTTTTGCCATTTCTTTTGTTTGATATCCATGTTAAATTAACAAGCATGTTAATTAACTAGGCCGAACATGTTTAAATGTTAATCAATGAGATTGAGCATGTCAATTAGCAATTACTACTTAAGCATCTTAATTAAATAGAGAGGTTAACTAAAGTAATTAATTAGACTTGAGAATGCTAATTAACTAGTTGTAAGTAATAACAAATTCTTGAGCATGTTAAGTGATTAACTACTTGAGTATGTTAATTAGCTAATTGAGCATGTTTAACCAATTAATCAACCTATCGTAGTTTCACTAGTTAACTAGTTAACCAAAGCATGTAAACAAATAAATCGGGTATGTTGACTAGTCATGTTAACTAATTATAATTACTTCCCTTCATTGAGCATAATTAATTTACTAATTAACTAGATATCATCTTGAGTATGTTAAGTAACTTGAGCATGATTTACCTTGTATGTCTAATTAATTAAATAGGATCTTGAGCATGTTAACTCACTTAACTAGAGTAATTAACCAAACTTGAGTAGTCAATTAGACTAAGTATGCTAGGTAGTCTAATTACCTAGTTAGTTGTTAAATAACTAATTCAAGTATGTTTAGCTAGCTATTTAATTAATAACTAGTCCTTGAGCATGATTAAACTACTAACTAGATGGGCATGTTAATTAACTAGTGGAGCATGTTTAGTTAACTTGATTATTTCTTGATGCATGTCAATTGATTAGCTAACTTGATTACTTCATGATTCCTAGTTAGCATGCATATGATATTAGCAGCATGTTAATTAATTAGGTTGTTTTAACTAATCAATTAAATTATGAATCAATCCATGCCTGTTAATTAGCTATTACTTGTGAAACCTACAAGCATGTTAATTAACTATTAATCATGAGCATGTAACCTTATCTAGGACAACTAACTAGTATAACAATGGTAATCTTTCCTGAGTACGTTAAGTAATTAAGATAATGATAAATGTAGCTAATCCTTAAGCATGTAAATTATCTAGAGTAATTCACTATAATAACGATTGTAATTCTTCTCGGGTATGCTAAGTAACTAGGGTAACAACATGTAATTTACTCTTCAGTCTGTTAAATTAATTATATGTTACTTCAGATGCACGCAGATTGTTGATTCTTTTATATTTCTTTTATTATTGTGATTTATTTATCCAAGCACGTCCCTCGCTGTATAATTAATTCTATAATTGTCTCCTTCACATGTTTCACTTTATTGGGTGTTCCATTGTTATTGCTCGTCCTTGTGTGCGCTATTCAGCTTTAGTTGTTACCTTCCATTATATGTTTTACTTTCTTTTATATGCGCAATTTCAATTACAACTTGCTTTTATTTCAATGCGATTGTCAATTACTTTCCTATATGCACAATTCAATTATTGTTAATGTTACGTTATAATGCTTCATGCATCATGTTAGGTTAAGAATGTATCGACATGCATCATATCAATAGAAACTAATAGGGAGTGCCACCTTGGTGGTGGTACTCACACATGCATTATGCGAGGTAAAATGTTAAGAAAATGAAGGAAATAGGGAGTTGGGTGGCGAATGGGTAGTTGGGTCTAGTCTGGCAGCTAGGAGAAGCCCCTACCTTGACGGGAACGGGAACTTAGTATGCACCCAAGAGGTTAGCCCGATCAAATATATCATCACATATGGGTTCCTCTAATCTTCCGCTCGATGTACGAGTAACGAACAAATGAACTAATGTAAAGGAAATAACAAAATGAATAACAGAATGAAAGGATTAGTTTGGGTGGCCCCTATTCCAAAAGAACTAAAGAGAGGCATATCATATTGCATAAACCCTTTTTCCTTACTAGACCCTCGAGCTTATAATTTATTTATGGTGCAGGTACTTGTATATGAAAATAATGAACATATAATATAGCAGAAATGAAGAATTTGCACACGCGAGACTCATGGTTGGCCAGGCTAAAGAGAGTAGAAAAGATAACGATTGTAATTTAATTGTATTTAATGGTTTAGCTTTCACTTCTCAAACGCAATATTTAAATTGTTTAGTTTTCATTACATCAAATGATTTATGCTTCTGCTATGTTTTAAATAAATGTTTTTTTCAAGACTTTCGCAATGCTTTCATGAAAAAGAGTTTTAACGAAGGGTTAGTAGCGGTCTGGCTTTAGTGTCACACTCTGATATTGTTCTAAAAAGAGATTTCAATGGTTTGACAAAGATTTTAAATTTCTGCACATTTTCAAAGGATTACAAAAATTCGGGTCATTACATATTAACTGCTTCGTTGTTAGTTTCCTGCAATTCTCTTAATTTCCTTTATTACAAATACTTTGTGTTGATAGAGGTTTTGATAGAGATCAATGCTGTGATGAATGCTTAACGGTTGAATGGAATGAATGCTTAGTGCATGAATGATGATAGCTTCCTTACTAATGGTTTCGTTCTGTACTTTCATTTTCTTAATTAGTAACTTCCTTATATGTTAGTGACAATATTATCCTGCTGATGTTAGTTTAGAACTCTCCGTGCTAATTAGAATTCAACACATGTCAATAACCTAAATGCTGTTAGTTAACTAGGATAAATAACTAGCATAATAATCGTATCTTTCTTGAGCATGTAAATTAATTAGGATAACTAACTAGAACAATAAAGGTAAATCTTTCTTGAGCATAAAACTTAACTAGAATAACTAATATGTTAATTGTAGTATGTTCTGACTTATGTTTCGTTTATTGTTGTGATCTATATGTTCATGCATGCCCTTATTATTACCATAGTTGTTCTTTTATGTGTTTTGCTTTAATCCTTGTCATCTTCAATTATTGCTTATATTCTTTCAATGAGTTATTCAAAGATTGTCTACTTTCATTTCTATGCGCTTTGAATTCCTGCTATTCAATTACTTACTTTTATATGCAAACTTCAATTACTGTTAATGTTACGTTATACTGCATTATGCATCACGTTATTTGAAGAATGGGTCATCACGCATCATGCCAATAGAAATCAAGTAGGGAGTGCCACCTGGTGGTACTCACACATGCATTATGTGAGGTAAAATATTAAGAAAATAAAGGAAAAAAGGAAAAAGAAAAAAGGGGAGTTGGGGGGCGCTTATGGGTAGCGAGTCTAGTTTACAACTAGCTGAAGCCCCTCCCTTGTCGATTACGAGAGTTCTAGTTGCAAGTAAAAGATTAGATCTGATCACTATTCCATTCCAAAGGAAAATCCTCCAATTCCAACTCGATGTACAAGTAAAGAACCAATGATTAAATGAAAATATTGGTTTGGGTGGCCCTCATTCCAAAAAGGACTAAATAGAAGAATATCATATTACATAAACCCTTTTCCTTACTAAGCCTTTGGGCTTATAGTTTACTTGTGGTGTAGGTGTTGGTACTTGTACGTGAAATAAATGCTCAGAATTAGGAGTCAAGGTGAAACAATGCACATATAAAAATGCAGGGATGAAGGGTTTGCACGCGTGAGACTCGTGGCTGGCCAGGCTAAAAAGAGTAAAAGAGAACTCGGTTGTAATTAAGTTGTATTTAATGGTTTAGTATTCCTTTAATAGCTTACGCTTGCATTATGTTTAAATAAACCTACTATGTTTCTTTTTTTGACTTCCGCTGTATTTTGGTAAAAGGTTTTGTAATGTTTTTCATAGCGGGTAGAACGAAGAGTTTTAGCGGTCTGATTTTGAAAGGCACTCTGATTTCATAAAGGTTTTAATGATTTGATAAAAGCTTTAAATTTTAACGCATTTTAATAAGGGTTATGAAAAATTGGGTTGTTACAAACTAACATTTATGTTTCTTTTTGTTTTGTAGGTGATTCATTTTATAACCAATTGGAGGAAGCACCCACATCAAAGGATAAAGAGGAGCTAAGACACTTATTGAGATGGGAGCTGGAACAAGTGATTGAAACCCTTGTTCACTCGAAGACAACTACCATCACTAATGAGTTTTTGCTTCTACAAAAGGAAAGTTCATTGAAGATGGACTATCATTTCAAGTTAGGAAACTTTATTTATTTATTTTGTTATTTAAATGGGAACATTTGGATGTGGAACTATGTTATGGCATTTTGTGACACTCGGGTTAGCTATACTAGCCGAGTGTGGTTTATTTGTATTGGAATAAGTTGTAATTTTGTCCTTAAATGTAACCTTACTTTTTGAGGGAGTATTTAAGCTCTCCCTTAGGGCTGTCCTAGGCAGTTAGTCTCAAGTAATAGAACTCTTGGTCGAAATTGTGGAGATTTCTCCATAGCCGCATCTTTTTCAGTGAGTTACATCCGATCTAGCTTATGTGTTGTCCATTGATTTCATCTTTTGTAAGTTTAGGTGATATTTCTTACTACTAACCCTTTATCTTCCTTGTGCTATTAAAGAAGAACAATAGTAAAGGTGTAGAAACTTACAAGAAACTCAAGTTGGAGTGCTTTTCATCGAAGGGAGGGCATTGAATTCAAAATGTGCAGAAGTAGTGTCTATTCAGACCAACTTGTAGGTCTTTCATCATATCTCACTCATCCCATCGATTTTCATCATGATTTTTAGATGGCATCTTCTTCTTTTATAGGGCAAGAAGTGGTTCAAAAATCATAGTAAGAAGCCTTGTATCAACCAAGATACACTTGTCCGATGTTTGACCTGATTCTCGACCGAGTGGGTACCTACATCCAAGGAGTTGTCATCTTTGCATTCATCTCTCTCCCGTCTGAGCGAATTTTCCCCTAAAATTTTGAGGGATGTTTCTTCACATATAACAAGTGTTATTGTCCACAATTCGTATGAAGAAGTTTTCAATTGATGGAGTTATTGCACTCTCAAGTTGACCTAGAAAATCTGCGGAGAAACTGTCTATCTGAAGCAACTTACAAACTTTCCTTTTTGGTGGTGTATCACCTATGCATACTCTACTTGGCTTCTATAATAGCCTGAGCTAAAACATTTTATATTAATCATAAGTAGAATAATAAATATGTTAGGAACAATAATAATCTAGAAATGACTATAAATGAGAAATAGGTCATTACATTGGATGTCATGCAGGTGAGATCACTTCGAAAAGAAAATCGACTAACCAACATGTTCATAAACACAAACCAAATTAGATTGTTGAATTAGAAATCCTAAGATAGAAATTAACTATAAAACTAAGTCAATTGAAATTAAAATAAAAAAATTTATGCAATTAGAAGGTTAATACATAACCTAGAAATAGTTAAAGGTTTACTTTCTACTTTGGAAAGTCAAAAGTTGGTGTCATGATTCGGAATTGAGGAGCATAAAGTAGGTCATTGCTAACGTGGTTTTGTTATTTGCACGATGAAAATTATCAATTAACAAAATGTCGACATGTGGTATGATTTATTTAAACTAATTAATAAAGTTTAATTTTTATTAACTTCAGTTTTATTGTAAATATGTATAAACCAAAGGACAAAATGAACATTTCAAGAAGAAAAATTTGATGATATTGCAAAATTACATTTAAAACTCATAAAAATTGGGAAAATGACAAATTAACCATCGTGGTTTGCGATCAATAAAAAGTCAACCACTATACTTTATTTTCAAACAAATTAACCACTAACGTATAGGAAAATGACAAAGCAAACATTGCTGTCACGTTTGCCATTAACAAGCTAATTTGGAGCCGCAGCGGTCTGTGGAAAGAAGGCCAAATTTGGCCTGGATGCCGCTGAGATGCTGCAATTTCTCGGGACGCTGTAGCGGCGTCCATCATAATGCCGCGGTGGCTTCCTGCTGTTTGTTACTAGAAAAATGTTTGATCTCAAAATTGAGGGTTTAAACGCATGCTTTTAGGGCCAATAAAGGGGATTCATGAGGTAAATCATACAATATGTGATAGATCTCTGAGAGACCTTCGATTTGATAACTTGTGGAGCCAATTCTGATACCTGTAGTCAAAGTTATGGTCCTTTGAAGTTGAAAAGGTCAAAAATCTAATAAAAACATTGGATTCGAAAAACAAATACACAGAGACTTTGAAGTACCCATGAAACTCTCTATTTTTCATGCATGGCTACTTCAAAGTCCACAGCAGTTTTCAGTTTTTAGTAAAGCTCTCAAAATTGCGATAAAATTTTTTTAACAAACCGCAGTCTCTTGAAAAAACCACAATCTCATGAAAAACAGCATGTCTCAAGACACCGCGATCTCTTGAGACACTGCATGTCTCAAGAGACACCGTGTGGCTCAAGACATCACGGCGCCGTGGCGTTTTGTCTACGAATCGCCGCAGCGCCCTGTCAACTTCTTAACGGCAAACGTGACAGCGATATTGTCTTTGTCATTTTTCTATACGTCAGTAGTTAATTTGTTAGAAAATAAAGGATAGTGGTTGACTTGTCATTGATCATAAACTACGATGGTTAATTTGTCATTTTCCCTAAAAATTAATTAAGTTAAAAGAGGAAATGATGGAAGCAATAGGTGGCGAAAATAATAGAGAGAGAAGAGTCATGGGTGAGGGTTTTAAACCCATTGGAGAGAAGGAAGAGACAAGAGGAGATCCACTGTGATTTGGTGAAAACTTTCCTACACAAAAAGTGTTCTTGGCATTGAAATGAACAAGTTGGTATAAAAATCTCAAAGCCAAATTAGGATTTTTAGTAAGTTTCTTCTTGCCTATCGATTTACAAATACATACATAAAATTGTTAAATTTGGTTTAAATCAAGAAACTAATGCTTTATAGATGTTCCTAGAAATACTATATAACTATTAGAATAGTTGGAAATGATTGCAATTGGTGTTTGGGAAAAAATTATGTTGAAATTTGATTAAAAATCGGAAGAACTTCAAAGTCACCCATAACACCTAGGCACCTAGTTGTGCATAAATTGTGTCATGTTTTAAAATTAAGTCATTGCATTCGTGGGTTGATGTCATAGTGTTCTCACACTTTTTAGGATAAAAATATAGTTAAGGGAAAATGACAAATTAACCATCTTGGTTTGCGATCAATGACAAGTCAACAACTATTCTTTGTTTTCTAACAAATTAACCACTGACGTATGGGAAAATGACAAAGCCAACATCGCTATTACGTTCGCCGTTAAGAAGTTGACAGGACGTCGCGATGATTCGTCGATAAAACACAGCGGTGCTGTGGTGTCTTGAGACACAGAGACCGCGGTGTCTCAAGAGATTGCGTGTCTCAAGACATCGTGGTGTCTTGAGATAAGCGGTGTCTCAAGACACCATGGTCTCTTAAGGTCTCTTGAGATATGTGGTGTCTCAAAAGACCGCGGTGTCTTGAGACATGCAGTTTTTTCATGAGACCGCGGTTTGTTAAAAAAATTTTATCGCAATTTTGAGGGCTTCACTAAAAACTGAGAACTGCTGCGGACTTTGAAGTAGCCATGCATGAAAAACAGAGACTTTCATGGCTACTTCAAAGTCTCTGTATATATGTTTTTCGAATCCAATGTTTTTATTAGATTTTTAACCTTTTCAACTTCAAAGGACCATAACTTTGGCTACAGGTGTCGGAATTGGCTCCATAAGGTATCAAATCAAAGCTCTCTCAGAGATCTATCACTCGCTAAATAGTTTACCCCATGAACCCCCTTTCTAAGCCCCAAAATCACGCATTTAAGCCTTCAATTTTGCGATCAAACATTTTCCTAGTAAAAAATCGTAGGACGCCACTGCGGCATTGTGATGGACACTGCTGCGGCGTCCCGAGAAATCGCAGTGTCTCAGCGGCGTCCAGGCTAAATTTGGCCTTCTTTCCACAGACCATTGCGGCTCTAGATTGGCTTGTTAACGGCAAACATGACAGCGATGTTTGCTTTGTCATTTTCTTATACGTCAGTGATTAATTTGTTAGAAAATAAAGAATAGTAGTTGACTTGTCATTGATCGCAAACCACGATGGTTAATTTTTCATTTTCCCTATAGTTAAAAAGTGTATAATAATACAAAATTAATTGAGGAGACGCTTGGACATTCGGATAATAAATGCCACGACATTACGGGTATGGGTACCTTAGTGTCTAGGACCTAGAACGCATTGGGGTTGAGTTAGGATAAATGCCTCAGTGTTTGAAATTAGA
Organism: Begonia loranthoides; assembly: GCA_022433065.1. Lineage (NCBI taxonomy): Eukaryota > Viridiplantae > Streptophyta > Magnoliopsida > Cucurbitales > Begoniaceae > Begonia > Begonia loranthoides. The sequence continues at coordinate 21,862,575 of CM039486.1, read as the reverse complement.
ATGCCTAGGCATTGTGCGAGGTCAGATGCATTTGGCATTCGGGGTTAGAACATCTAGGTAGTGTCCGTTGGATAAATGCTACGGTGTGGCAGAGGTTTATGCAATGACGTTAATGCAAAGTTTTGTGATATTTAACTATTCCATAAATATGAAAAAATGGGATGATAGATAGATACTATGCACACGTAGATCAAATAAATTGTGATGGATAGACAAGCATAGTTAGAAATAAATAATAAAAAATAATAAAATGTCATTTCATAAATATTAGCATTTGCATTGATGCTTTGATATTTGCTTTGCATGGTATGTTAATACATTCAAATTTGCATAGTAAAAAGTGTAGGTACTTAAGGGAGGGGGGTGACTTAGATTTTCTAAATTTTTTCGTTGATTAAGATCTTTGTTGTTTGTTATCTTAAATTATATGTTTTCTCTCTTATTTAACAAGTTATATTTAATGTTCAATCAACCAATATAAAAAATAAAGAGTGGGATAGAGATACCAAACAATATTGTTAATGCGGTTCAATCAAACTGTCTACGTTTGTATTCCAAGGCTCTCCTTTGAAGATTCCTTTCCAATAACCCTTTCAGTTACCACTAATTAAGCTTCTGGGTATCAATCAAACCTTACAATTGTTATAGGGTATCACTCTTCTCCTTTATTGAATTTGCAGGTGTCAATCAAATCTATTTTACTCTACAAGGGTGGTGAATTAAGTTTTTTAATTTTTTTCGTTGATTAAGATCTTTAAAGTTTGTTATCTTAAACTAAATGTTTTGTCTCTTATTTAACACATTGCTTTTAATATTCAATTAACCAATATAAAAAATAAAGAGAGAAGGATAGGGATAGCAAATCAATTTGTTAACGCGGTTCGACCAGATTACCTATGTCTGTACTCGAAGGATCCCCCTTGAAAATTCCTTTCTAATAACCATTCTAGAGACTAGTGATTAAGCTTTTGCGTATCAATCAAACCTTACAACTATTACAAGGTGTCACTCTTCTCCTTGATTGAACTTGCGAGACTCAATTGAACATATTTTACTCTTTAAGGATGTCACACTTTTCTGTTACCCAATCAACAAATATGTGGTGTTTGAAAGTTAAGTACAAAGACCTAAACACTCTCAATAATGTGTAATATCTAGTGTAAAAGGGGGAGATGTTAGGTTTTTCACTTAATATTAAAGGCTTAAATATTCACAAGTAAACATGCAACACTTTGGTGTAGGTATCAGTCGGTGAGTTACACAATGGAGAGTGCTTCTATTTATAGACACCGTCAAAGTTCTTGTGCTCTGGTCGCCCACCCACTATTCATTTAGGTAACAACAATATGTTTGTTAGAGACATCAATGGTCGATAGGCTTCCACAGGTTTTCAACTAGACATTTGCTCTAGATGTCTGCACTTCATGATTTGGCGTCTACATGAAGCTTAAATTTGAATTCTTGTCTTTAGATCAGACTGCTACGAGGTTCTTTGGTTGTTCAATCTAGGTGGTTGCTCTTTGGTTTGGGCTTTCCCAAATTAAATTTCGAATAACATTGCCTAGGACTAGGCTTTCGTAGCTTTCTTTGGGCTACTGTTGCGGCGACTGCTTTTCAGGTCTGGGCATTCTCAAGTTATGTTTCAAATAACATTGTCTTAGGACTAGGTTTGTGAAATTTCCTTTGGGCTACCGATGCAGGTGACCGAGTCAAACAAGTCCTCAAAAATGGACATTCGAAAAATTGTTCATTTTGCACATAGTTCAGGATGGGGCTTCCACTCATTGTCATTGGCGCCTGTTTAAATCAAACTTTGTCACTTTCGTGATTTTTTTATTGAGTCCTAAATACAAATTTTAACCATTGATGCATAGATTTAATAAACACATTAGTAATTTTAAGGGAAAATGACAAATAAACCACCATACTTTGTGATCAATGACAAGTCAACCACTAAGTATTTTTGCTAACAAATTAACCACTAAACTATGAAAAATAGTTGTAACAAACATCGCTATCACATTTACCGTTAAACGTATTGATTTCGTTCCAGGTAGAACATGTACTTTTCTTCTGCGAAACGATAATTTAAAAAATAATGTTCTAATATTGACGGTCCACCACAAAATGACTACGTTCCACGGCAGATTGACTACATTTAGCAGCAGAATGATAATGATCCATTGCGGATCATCATGCGTTATTTTGCGTTCATATGCCCTAGTATATAAGACTCGACTGTGAACTCCGATGAGTTCACCGCGAACCATGAAATCCTCGGCAAACATTCAAACTCTCAGACCTTCATTCCTCACTGTTTCATACCAATGGATTCTAAGGCTAAGAAAATGTCACTCCGTCTCAGGCTCAGCAGCGGCCGCAGCAAAAAATGACAGACTCCGACCGTGAACGAAGTCGGATTGCATCTGAGCTCATTGTCATTTAGTTGCACCGCAATGAACCCACCACGATCTAAGGTGGAGCACTAGTGGTTGAAGGTGCAACAATTGTGGGTTAAGTAGGAGCAGCTGCGGTTGAAGTTGGAGGACACGCGGCTGCCCCTGTTGGCATAATTGAAGCACAAGCAGATGTTGAAGCTCAACCTTAGCCTCAACAATAACCAACAACAGTTGCATTGGTCTATTTCCAACCCATTTCAATGAGGTTTCACTGTCCACTCTTCAGGATAGCCGACACGAAGGAACGGTATAAAGTCATTGTTAAACACCATTCAATTATTGTTTCTAGAAGAGTAAACTTTGAGTCATTAGCTGAGTTGGAAATTGAAGAATTGCTTGAGGGGGCTGGCTTAACCGGTTTGTGTTGATTGGGTGGAAGTTACAGTGAACGGATTGTCAAACTATTTTATGCCAATTTAGAACTATCCACCCAATCATTAAAGGTCCAGACTTACATGTTTGGATGAGAGTCGAGGCTGACTCCCAATGATATTAACGCGCTCCTTGTATGTTCAACGGAGGAACCAAGCGACCAGTATTACCTCATGTCTCGGGAGCCACCTTTCATCAGACAAGAAGAAAGGTTGGCTGTGTTTAGATTGTTGCATCGTGATCCCAAGATTGAAGTGTACAAGAAGCCAAAGTCTAATGACTTGAATGTCATAGCCCGAGTGATCCACACCATCAAGAGGCACACCATTTTTTCTCGGGATGGACATCAAGACCATATTAGCTGCATGGATCTCTATTTGCTAGAGAAGGTATTCAATAGAAAACAAATGAACATCGGCTATGTGATTTTGAGTCACATGTACGAGGTGCTCAACAACCTGGCCAAGAGTCTGCCATTTAGTTGACTCATTCCAAAGATTGTTGAGCATTATAGGGTACCGATCTCGAATGAGGAGCCGAGAATCAAAGAATAGGCCACCGACATCTACAACAAGTTGAAAGTGGACCGAATGGGCCTCAACAAAGTTGAAGAGGTATGGGTATGCAAGACTCCATCCAAACGCGCCATGAATAAGCAAGCTATAGTGTCCTAGTTGCCAATTTCCCCCCCCCCCCCCAATTGTATGGCCTCCACCCCTTGGAGGAACAGCCTCTAGCATCACCTCTACAACACATGGAGGATGATGCTCTGCAGCTGATGACTCTGCCTCCTCAATCATCTCATTTTACATCAATACCTAAGGAGATTTTTTTGCTGGATGCGCAAGATGGAGGAGCTTTATCAAATGGGGTTGCTCCAAATGAAAAAAATAGAGGAGCAACATCAAATGAGGCTGCTCCAAATGCAAAAAAATGGAGGAGCGAGTAGAGGATCATCATCATGAGATGTTGGCCGAATTGTAGAGAATGTGGCAGCAAGCAGTCCATCTACCATCCTCTCTAGCAGCCCCTTGAGTAGCCCCTCCAGCTGCCCCTCCAACTGCCTCTCTAGTGGTCTCTCCATCATCCTCTTTAGCAATGGAAGGCACAGACTGCTTGTAAGTTATTTACTTTTTACTCAAAGTTCATTATTTACTTTATTTGTATGTGACATAATAATATGTCTGAAATTTGTAGTACCATTGCCCTCCAACACAACCTTCTCCGCCTGTCGTGCTTGCCAAGGTACAGGAGATAGTTGCTTCCATTCTTCCATCGACAGCAACTATGAGTCTGCATTTATTCTTACCTTATTAGTCTGATGGTAAGTTGTCAATGTTTTTTGAAACTAGATCAATTGATGGATCTTTTCAAGAAGTATGTTGATGAAAATACTCGAAAGAACCTAGAGACGTGCGCAATTCTTTCTGAAATTCTGTTAGGCTTTTCCATTTTGTATCATTAAGTGTTTTGGACTACTTACTTATGATATTCTGTCTGTTGTTTTCATTTTCAGCTCCAAGAAGAGTACAACATCACTGAGATCATCTTCCCGCAGCAAGAAGGGACAGCAAACACAGTGACAATTATGTTCTATTACATTAAGTAATTCAGAAGCTTTTATCTTAGTACTCATCCTTATTTTGCTTTCTTTGTATGCAGTGCTATGCGTTGAATGAAGAAGAATACTTCAATGTTCAATTTGAAAAATCATTAATGGCAATAAGGTGGATACGTAAGTAAACATCTTACTTTTTCGGTTTGTCATTCATGTTTCAACAGTTCTAATATGTGCTTTCTTTGCATTTCAGTGACACCCAAAGCAAGCATGTTTTATGTCGTCCGTTGACCTGCACACTTACTAACCTTACCAATGTTGCTACTTGAAGCAATTTCAATCGTCGTAGCACCAATTGAAAACGAGAAGTACATCTTATCCCTTATGTATATTCATATTGCTTTCTGCTTATGTGCTGATTTTTTCTTTGCATTTTAGCCCGCACGACATTTTTTGGTATACGTGTGAGAGGTTAAGGGTGATACGAGATTGCAAGAAGCCCGAATCCCACCATCACGATGATGTACCACTGAAAGGTCCATTGTTCACCAAAGCGTCTAGCATATACGTGGACCTACAGTTGTCATTTGAGATCATGGATTTGTGAAAGAAAAGTGGCAAGAAGAAGGTGGTGTAATGTAGTTGAGTTGTGTAGGGATACTGATTTATTGAATTTGTTGAACATAATAAAAAATTCATTGTCTCTTTATATGTTTACTTAGTGTACTTAGATGATATATATTGATGTTTATGTTTTGTTTCGTTTACTTGGATAATATCTGTTTGGAAAATATATGGTTTTGACAATATCTGGTTTTGATAATGTCACAGGGGGGATAGACTAAAAACAAGAGAAACCCTTGCAAACTTTTCAATTTTTTGAAAGAAAAATTGACTCAAACTATTTCATTTATCATCAACCAACAACTAACATGTTCATTGCAACAATTTAAGCAACATGTGTATAACACCGAAATATACAAGGAAGAGGAATGCTGACATTCAGCCAAACAAAGTTAACATTCAGTGGCGAAATGTCAACTTTCCACCGTGGAACATCAACGTGGTTGATCAAAAAGTGAGGGTGGTCGAATGATTGAAGTACATATTCAAAATGATGTATAGATTCAAAATTTCATCATCAATAACTAAATTATCAATTCCGTTACAACCATATCATGTACATGTGTATTAAAAACACAATCCAATTTATCAATTCAATTACAACCATATCGTGCATATGTGCATTACAGATGCAAACCAAATTATCAATCTCGTTTTCTTCATCTTTGTATATCTTTAACCTTTATTGATTAGAGAAGACAACGCTCAATCAAAGTAACCATTATCTATGCGTCAAAACCATATATACATCATCTACAATAGGCTACCTCGAGTAAACTATTGTAGATTATGTATATCTAGTCATATAATTAATAGTTATTTTGATTGAGTTTTGTCTTCTCTAATCAAGGAAGGTTAAGGTCCACATTTGTATTTGTTTATATTTGTGGACCTTACGCATCATACTCATGCATAACACATTACAAATAAAATTAACATAGTTAAAATAACACATGAAAACGTAAACGTAACAATGTGATCACCTGTGTCTCAAGAACTATATCGGGAACTGCCTTTGGGATTGTCTCAGGGACTATGTCAAGAACTGTCTAGGGGGCTGTCTCAGGGACTCTAAAACCCATAAATGTGCCACACAAGCTTTCTCTACCTCTGAATCGGTGGCCGCCACATGCATTGGACTTTGGACCTAAATAAGTGCAGGAATTGTGCCCCACACCCCACACTGACCACACATCATGTTTATATATCTCCTGATCAGTACTGTCCGACTTAGGGCCTCGCCCTCTTCCCCTATTCTTCATTTTCGTAGCCTTCCTGGATGTCTCTTAAATGGAAGTGGGGTAATTGGATCAAGATCCATCATAGGAGGCCACATGATTTGTCCATTGACAGGGCGTACAAAGTGGAAGTACATCGTGATATATGTTTCCCTGTGGTAACACTCATACACAAAGTCCTCATGAATTACATACACATGACTGTATGACACACAGAATGCTAGTTGACTCCGACCGATAATCGTTTCAAGTACGTCTGTCCAAATCAACATAGTATTGTTCGTTACCATTGCTAACTTCAAACTGGGCAGCACCTTAAAACTAAGGACTCCAATTTCGACCTACAAGTTGTAGTCTGGCAAGCCAATTCTTGACCTGCAAATACAAAAGGTCCATTGAGCGCATTGTCTTTTGATTTTTTAATGATCTTACACATGATGCCCTTTTGTATGATCTTGAATATACTGAGAATCGATTTATCCCAGGCTGGTAGGATGTAGGCGTTGAAGGACTCGCTCAGGTTGTGAAGGCTTATGTCGCACTTTGGGATGGAGCAGAAGGCATGTTTGGCCTAACATCTCGCATCTATTCCTTGTAGATAGTTGTGGGGGTGTCGAGTTAAGAAAAAATAGCTTCATCATCTCTCTCTCAAAGTGTGCCTTTGTTGTGGCTCTAGAAGCGGCCCACAATGCATCCTTGAACAACTTGCCTTTAAATTATTTTTGAAAATTGGAATACAGGTGTCAGATGCAAAACCAATGGTCCGCTTGCCCTACCACCTCTCTAACTGCTAGCACTAGCCCCTATAAAGATTCACAGTTTGAGTCAAACATTGGTACACAATGCATAACATAAACATAGAAGGCAAAAGAAATCAACCACACCTTTTGTTGGTCAGAAATGATTGTTCACCCATTGTCGAATGGGGTGTTTAGATCATTGAGTAACAATTCCATAAATCAACTCCAAGAATTCATATTTTCTACTTCAACTACTACTACATCAATCAGATACATTCCATTATTCTCGTCGATGCTGACAGTAGTGAGCAGCTAGCCCGAAGTCGCTCTCTTCAAGTGGCAACCATCCAAACAAATAACTAGTCTACCACAATTCAACAAGTCCATCTTACATGCAGCCAAATACATGTATATCCTTTTAAATGCACTCATCTTTAGCTGAACACGCAGCCAACTTTCAGGATTAGACCTCTGAATCTCCTTGGCATAGGACCATATGAGCTTGTATTCCTCATTGTCATCCCCTTCGTTAATTTTTTTTGCTACATTTCTTGCCTTTCTAGCAAGGCTGGGTGGGATGTTGACGTTAAAATCCTTCATGGCTGTCCAATTATGGAAAAAAGGTCCTAGTCAGCCTGAGTTTTAAATTTGTAAAAGTAATGCGTTGTCACCCATTTGGAAGAAGTATACATCGTTATAGCACTTTATTTTAAAATTTATTTCACCTTGCATTTTTTAGGCATGCATCCGCTACGTGCATCCATCATAGCGGGCAGCCCTCAACCTATGAGCATCACTGTCGTTAAATTTTATCCCGTACCCATTCTTCAAGACGTGATCAACAATTTATTCAGTGAACTATACTTCTTTCCGAGACACATACCAACAAACTTGCATTCTGCTTGTGGTGGTCCTCTAGGCATACTCTCAGCCATGTCCATGTCTTCATCCCTTCTGGATTCACATAATAAACGAAGCTCATTCTCGTCTAGAGTTGCTGAGATGGAATGCACCACTATAGCAGTTTCGACTCCAATTGCACGTATCTCATTTTCCAATACTGTGGACGTGACCCACTTTAACTTGGAAGTTAATAACAGATTCCTCGACACTCCCAAATGTCATTTGGTGTTCAACAAATGCTTCAATTTTGCAAAAATGAGGTACACTTTATCTCTCAGAAATCTCTAGGGTTTGTTAATAGCTGAGAAAATCACTGAGAAAATTGTGATAAGTCTAGTGTGAATTTATACAACGCAGACGATGCATGACGATCCATAGTGGAACATCCTCATTCCGCTGCGAAATATTGATGGTTTGCTGTGGAATGTGTCACGATCCGCCGCAGAACGTTAATATTAGAACTTTATTTTTTAAATTATCATTTCGCGGTGGAACAATACACCTTCCGCCGCAAAACAAAATCAATACGTTTAACGACAAACGTGACAATGATGTTTGTGGTGACTTTTTTCCATACTTGTTAATTTGTTAGCAAAAATACTTAGTGGTTGATTTGTTATTGACCATAAAGTATGATGGTTGATTTGTCATTTTTCCTAATTTTAAATACTCATGTTCAAGAGTATTTCTAGTGGGACTAAAACATTTATAAACTTAGAATTATTTCATCCATTTAAATACACTAATAGTTAACTTACAATTAATATGTTCAAATATTCACAAATCATTAGTTTACTACTTATTAAGGTAGCATAAAGCACATGGATGACAATTTAGCTAACATGTGGCCGAATGTATTTGTCTGGTATTGTCTTGTATATTATGTAGATGCATGTTAGTTGACCCTTGTACCTAGTGTAAGTGACCTACGTATTTGAGTGGTTTATATATGCTAATGTCATTACCAAGGTTGGTTGTAATATGTGATGCTCAAAGATGCTCATTAAAAACCATAAAATAGTGATATCTTTCCTTGCTTGGATGGAGACAATCATAGTTCATAAACCGAAATTTATATAATGACCTCCATAAATCTTCATGAGGTAAAGCAGTGTTCGGTGGCTAGAGCTGGGTGGTGAGACATCGTGAATTCTAGTGATTATGTGATTTTTGTTACACAAGTTGTGTGTTCATATGGACATCAACATTAGAACACGTTGATGTGAATGACACTAGTAAATATAAATCGAATATATTCATTGGATGTGTGTGCATTATTATCATTTTATGTATGTAGGTGATGTGAATGACACTAGTAAATATAAACTAAATATATTCATGGGATGTGTGTGCATTATTATCATTTTATGTGTGTAGGTAGATGGACATTAAAATCTACCTAGGTTAATGCACTTATTGATAAGTGTTCATGAGGTTAGTTTGACATCAATTTAGAGTATTCACACACGTGATGTACATAATCATTTATTGTATACTAATCACGACACATAGATAATGATTTATGATGTCATAGGCCTATGCATTCATTACATGTATTATACACTTGTGACACAAAAAGAAATAGATGATACCATTGACACATAGATGATGGAAATGTATGAACAAGAGTGATTAATCAATATAATTATGGAATTGAGGCTATGAGAACTAATCATTTAGGGAGTTTATACATGATTAGGTAAAATACCTTTGCTGATAAGAATTGATTAGAATGTCTAGATAGGTATTGTAAGACCCGTGAAATTTTAAATAATAAATTTTACGTGTAAATTTTTCACGTTAAAATTGATCTAGGAGTTGAAGAGTTTACTCGATTTGTCGCATAGCAACCATACGGGAAATATTGGTCAAATGGTCAAAATTTGTGAAATTAGATATTACCAAGCGATAAATAAATAGAGAAAGTGAAATTGGAAAAATTAAATCGATCGAAGGATCGTTGTCGGTTTGCATTTGGAGCGAATCGGAAAACAAATTAGATTTATTTAATATATAATACATAATATTATATATATTATTAAATTAAATTAAAAGAAAATGGGGAATAAAGAAGGGGTTAACGAAAGAGAAGGAAAACCCTCCCTCTCTCGGCCGACAGAGATGCAAACCATGGGAGAATACTAGAGCTTTAATGGATGAATTGCGTCATTCTGATGGAAGGAAAACGTTCCCAACGACAAGGGGAACAACATTTGTGAAGGAGGATTTTGAAAAGGTAAAGTTTCCTCCTCTGATTTAGGGTTTATATTTCTGGAAAGTCTTGGCCTCATATTCAAGCCTAAAAACTTGAATCCGAGAGACCTCTCTGAAGATTATTAATATAATTGAAGTCTAGGTAGGATTATTTGTTGATTGGAGATGAAAGAGAGGAAAAAGGGCGTGTCACTGACAGAGAAATCGCAGCGTAGATGAATTTGGTCGACCAACTGGTCAATCAATTGGCCGACGAACTGATCAACCGAGAGCATGTGGTCAATCGACCAGAGATGAATGTAGTTGATAAATTGGTTGATCAACCAAGAATCAGTGGTCGATCGATCAGTAATGAACCGGTTAACCGCAAGTGACCCGAAATGGGTAGATTGCCATGCAATCTATTCCGAGTCGACCTCGCTGTATAGACATACATATTATTGGGTCAATTACACCTCAGTTGGTTCCAAGTCCCGGTATATGACCCTTTCATTAACTCCTTGGGATCTATGGATTAGAATTCTCGTGTTTAGCATGTTTTAGACTCGGATGAGTTCAAGAACTTCGAGCCGCTACCTGAGATATCTGCTCTTGCAAATAATAGGAAAGATCTTCATTGAGGTAGGGGTTTTATACTGAGTTTTTTGCATTGCATTACATTGTTTTTCAAATATTGTATTTTGTAAGTTACCACTTACGAAAACCTAACGGGGACTGTTCGACAGCATGTCAATTTTTATACTACATATGTACGAGAGTTTTACATGTTTACTTTCATGCACTTTGACTTCATGTTATGTATTGTTTGGATTTTGATTTGGGGACTTTGGATGGTTTCAGTGTCAAAGTATCACGATGCTATTCCCGGATACATCTCCCACTGCGTGGAGATGGTTGATTGTGTGCTGTGTGAAAGATGAGATTAGGAAGGTGATGACATTTTTCCTGGGTTTCGAATCTCTAAACCTGATTAGGGTGTATGGTATGGGCTGTGTCATTGCAGAGCTTGTTCGTCGACAACCAAGGTGATGCAGCGAGTCTTTGGACCACCATCATTTGTCTTCCTCCAGGCTCATGAGGTGTTGCTCACAATGGTGGATGCCTTTCCACGTGATTGATAGGAGGAGTCCTTGAGTGACCCTCTATTTTCACTGATAATGGTTTTCAGGATAAAATACGACGAGAGTATTTTAAATTATAGCTGTCTGTATATATAGTCATGTTTTCTTGATGTCTCCCCAAGGGCCTTTGAGGTCATATTTCCTTAAAAGATAAAAAAGATTTGAAATATTTTGATAAACGTGCATAATTACCCAAAACCCATAGTTTTTACGAAAAGAGTTCAAACAAGTTTTACACGCGCATAACATTTAGTATAAGTTTCTTACTGAGTTAACCACTCACCCCAACAACCCCTCCCTCCAGGTAAAGAGAAGAGTAGCTAGGCTTGCGCGGATTCAAGGTGAAGACTTTGTTTCCTTTTCTCTTTCATTTCCCTAGTTGTGTTTACATTTCTTGGTTAGTAAACTATTGGATAATTTGTATGATATTTTGGATTTGATTCTTGGACTTTGGTTTGTATGCACAATTTTTATTTAGATCATGTAACTTTATATTTCTACATTAATTACTCTTGATATCACTATATGGACTTTGGCTCATCACAAGTGGGTTACGACTGGTAATTTTATTCAAGTCTTCCACAAATTTTAACAAACTTTGGACTGGGTGACCGGTTTCTCTCTAAGAATCAGGTCATTTGACCTAGCATTTCTGTCCAGCCCACATCCGGGTCGTGACAGGTATGATTATACATAGGAACTAATCATTAATTGTTACATGTGAGTTAGACATTGGGTAGAATATCTAGAAGAATGCAAATGGATGTGAGAGCTAATTAATAAACAAATGACTCGTTTATGAAGCAAAGAAATGTAAGATAAACAATAAATTTTATAATAAGATAAACAAAAAAGGTAAAAAAAAAACTTAATAACCTAAATAGAGAACATAAATATATATATATATATATATATATATATATATATATATATATATATATAACT